>MU867063.1:0-121058 GCA_033725935.1 Cladorrhinum sp. PSN259 | reverse complement strand
CCGAAAAATGGGTTTAAAAAGGAAAATTTTCGCTGCTTGTAAATAAATCCGCTTTTAAATCCAAATGGTTGCACAAATCACACATCCCGTGTTAAACGTGCCTTGTTCCCCCCCCCCCCCCCCCCCCTCCCCCCAGCAACCAACAAACCCAACCGTGCGATCTACCGGCACCCTGCCTGACCTTACTAAGGTGACTGCCGTTGGTACCCGTCCGGACACCTTCCTGTAAAAGAATGCACATGAGAACCCCATAAAATGTTAATATAAAAAAGATATATGCAGCCTATTACGGCATCCTCGAGATGGAAGCTGAATAAGAAACCTATTATGCGGGCTTTTAATGTATGTATTGACAAGTATCGGGTAGGTCCGAACAAAAAAAAAAGGTTGAATCGAGGGGTAATAAAAAGTTTTGGAGGGGTAAATTGTCATCTTGTCATATGCATGTGAAAGAGATGAGGGGTAAACCCTAACCCGGAAGGACCTTTGTCAGGAGGAGGAGGGAACCCCCTTTTCTTGTCTTTTCACTCCAAGATTGCAATGTAACTTGAAGAGAGAATGTATAAACTGTATATTGCTTCTCGCTTTTGATTTTTCCAACCCATTTCTGCTCAAATCTGTTTGCCAGTCTTCTTCTTCTTCTTCTTCGTCTTCTTCTTCTTCTTCGTCTTCTTCTTCTTCGTCTTCTTCTTTTCTTATCTAGTCATCAGTTCGTGAAAAAAAAATAGTCTTGGCCCCCTTTCTCCTCTCTTAAATTGTTCTCTCCAAGCCGCTATCCCCTGTGATTAAAAATAATATAAATAAATAAAAATCGCTGTTGATACAAAAAGTGAAACGCCATATATGCTTTAGTGCTACTCGATGCCTTGCCCGGCCCCGATCGTTCGTTATACAATATACAAATTGAGATGCTGTTATACACAAAGAATATAAAAAGAATAGGAAAAGAATAGAAAATATCGTTGTGTGCGTACACGTGTCTGTGTATGGGTATAGGTATGTGTTGGTCGCGTGGGTGTAACGTTTGTCCGAAGTGAGTGAATAAGTGAATGTGGTTGCGAGACAATGAGATGATAAAAGTGATCACCTCACATCCAAAATTAGATCCCCCCCTCTCCTCCTAGGTGTCAACTCGGGTACCCACCCCGGCGTAATAGGCGGCATCCCTACCTCTTCACCCGTAGCAGCTTGCTGTCTCTCCCACTTCTTCTGCTTGTAAACCTCATTCACGTTCCCTCCGTTGCCCAACTGCAAGGCAGCAGCTTTGTTGGCCCCTCTCCTCTTCGCCAGCAACGAATTGTTCGAGCTCTGCTCAGAAAGGGGTGTTCCGGTCAGAGTCGGCGGTGGGGAAGGAGGATGATAGGGTTTGTTCTGCTGTGGGAGGTATTGATCTTGATATTGGGACTGACGGCGGGAAGAAGGTGGGTGGTACAGTTGACCCGGGTGGGGATCAAATTGCTGCTGCTGTTGGGCAGGTCGCTGGGGTTGAGGACGTGGCTGCGCAGTTTGCTGTGGTGTAGGATATCTCCGCGGCTGCTGTTGTTGTTGAGGAGGGTACTGTTGTTGGGGTTGGGGAGTGCGTAACCGTTGAGGCTGTTGCTGTTGAATGGAAACCCGTCGTTGCTGCTGCTGGGAAGAAGGAGGAGGATACCAGTACGACGCCGGGTTAGACAATCGCTTCTGGCTGCGAAAGTATTGCTCTTCTATCGTTGGAGGAGCACCGCCGCGAATCTCTGGAGAACCGCTTCTGCTTTGCCCTGGGTTTCTGTTGATAGGAGGGGAGAGTAAAGGACGCTTGGGGCCAACCATCTGCTGTGGCTGCTGGTGCTGGGGGGTCATGGTCCTGATCGGTGGGACACCTGACCCTCCCTTCATGCCTGGATGCCAGACGTTGTAAAGGTGGCCTTTCGGAAGGAAAAGCTCAGAGTCACCGCTGCTGCCTCTCTTCGGCATAGGGGGCTGGTCGTTGCGTCTTGGAATCCGAGGATACGAGACTGGAGATTTACCAGGAGAGATTGGAGTTGTCGGGGATTGCGCGACAGGAGACAGGCCTGCTTGGGGTTCTTCCTCGATAATGACTTCGTCTTCAAATGGGGCTGCGCCGCCTGATTCAATCGAGGTCGACGAGTCTGCTGAGAACCTCCGGTTTCTCTTGGTAGTCGATCGCCGCCGGCTCCTGCTCCCAACCCTGGTCAAATCTCTTCCTCCTTGTGGTCCTGCCGAGAAGAACACATCGGCCGGTGGCCGAGTATTGATTGGTGTGGGTTCGGCCAACACGGCAGCTTGAGGCGACCTCGCAGCTGGGTTACGTCTCGATACCTGGGGCTCCCGGCGCTGATCCTTGAATGTGATCGGAGAACCCAGTTTTGCTTGAGGACCACCTTGTTTCAGCGGGAGCCTGAGAGGAGACACCATCGCCACGGGTGAGAGAGGAGCATATGCCTCTTGGGCCCTCTCAGCCCTGGTCTTGTGCTCGGGACTCGGCAGCTCGACTTGAACAGGCCCAACAGGAACTTCTAGAGGTGCCTGCTGCCGTGGCATTGCTGGCAACCTCTTGCTGCTCGAAGCTGTCGGGTCTTGCTTACGCATCACCCAGTTTCCTCCCTTGTCAGCAAAGAACAAGGCAGTGGCTGACTGAGGATCAGATGGAGGCGGCCTCCACACAGCAGTCGTTGCGGTTTCGACCTCTCCATCCTCGGCAAATTCAGTTACCACACTGTCGGTTCTTCTCGCAGGCGCGCGAATGATAGGCGTCATCTTGGGATCAGGGATCGCAAGAGTCAGAGTCGGCTTCGGTGGGCTTTGGTTTGGTCTGGCCGCAGCCATCGGTGGCGATAGAACCGGTGCAGGCGGACTGACGACAACATTCGGTACCCGGTTTTGAGCAGCAGGAGATGGCGCAGAAGGCAATCCATTAACCACGGTCGAAGGGACCAATGGACTTGAGATAGCCAACCCAACATTTTGCGCACGCAACTCACTGCCCTTCCGCATCACCATCGGGTTACTGGGATCAGGATACCATCTTGAATCCACAAACTGGTTGGTCTGTGGTTGTTGCTGTGTTGGTGGAGCACCCTGTTTCATGACCATCGGGTTGTTAGGATCGGGATACCATCTGGGATCTGCTGGGTTCCTCGCTGATGGAATCTGAGACAGAGGACCGGAGATCAGAGGCCCACCCTCACTGATGGGTCGATTCTTTCCTGAATCGTCAATTTTGGCGAATCCTTTGGCCTTCTCAATATCCGGATATCTCTTCCTTCGAATGCATCTGGCGAGCAAAACCAAAAGAACACCAAGTAGAATGACACCCGCAGCTCCAATGACAATGCCCGCGATCTGGCCGCCGGTTAGTTGGGGTCGGCTGTCTTCCACCGGGGCTGAGGTAGCTATCGGAGGTAGGGATGTCGTCGATGTCGGTCCGCTGGTTGTGGCGCTCCGAAGGGTGGTTGGCGAGCCGCTCGTCCCTGTTGCCGCTGCCGTTGTTCCTGTGCCAGCCCCCGTCTTGGTCGGGGTTGGAACGACCAGAGGGCCTGTCCCAGTTGGGGGAATAAGCAAAGTTGCTGTAAGAGTAGGATGGGTCCTTGGTGCTGCTCGTGAGACCCCGATACACATATTATATGCAATTGATGTTGCGTCGCCTATGATCTATTAGTATACCGTACCCATGAGCATGCAACCCTGAGCTGATATCTACTCACTGGTAGCATCCCGTCCTCGACAGCTGCCCAACTGGCTCTCTCCAACTATACACGACACAGCTCCTTCTCCTATCGTATACTCTGTTTTTCCAACTTGGCGGCATAGACACTGTAGTGATGGGGAGTTGCCGCATATCCTCGAGTCGAAGTTTGATGAGATGAAGCTCCTGAAACAATCCTGAGCGCATGATGGCACAAAGTTCAGGATCTCGTCTGTGATATTGTTTGTTGCAGTTTGTTGCGCGGTAGCGACGCCAAGGAGTAATGTCGTCCATATCGTGAGGCATAATAGGAACGGCTTGCATGCCATTCTCTGAAGCAGCATCTGACGGGTGGAAAGGAGGGGAGGGAAGTATGGCTATCTCCTCTCCTTAGTCCATCTGAACTTGGAGGGAGAATTATTATCAAGGGAGTCTGGCCACCAAGATAGTTGGAGGCAAACGAATAGGCAAGTGGGTAGCCAAGCTAGGAGGCCTTTTGAGAAAGCCTGAGGTCGGGGCGCGTGAGCGGTTGCACGGGGAGGGGCGAAAACGTCGCTGGGGGGTTGCTGTGGCGGCCGCGGCTGGTGGGCGAAGGTGAGTGAGTCCCGTGTTGATATCGGTATGGCTTAAACATTAAAGAAGACGGCCTGCATCTCTCATAGTGCGAGGTAGGTGTACAATTCTAGTGAGATGAAACGAGGAGGCCGCACCCAGGTAGGAAAAGAAAAGAGGAAGAAAAAGGAGATGTAAGTGACTCTACTCTTCGCCCCTATACAAAGGAATAACACATGGATTATCTTAATGGTCGTGAGTGTGATAAGGAAATTGGAAACAAGAAACCTCGTGGGAAAAGGAGAAACTTGAAACAACAGATAGGAAACGTATAGAGGAAAAAAAGATGGAGAGGAAAGGATGTGACAGGTAGATAGGACAGGCAACAGAAGAGAAAGGGACTCTCGTAGGTCGTACCGGATATGTGTGTGATACCCTCCATCATGGAAACAAGAAGGCTGCTTATTAGCACTATGCAGTGACATGCTCTGTCTTATTTTCCTCTTTTGCTTCTTTTCTTACCGCTGCAGGCTGCGCTTAATGACACCGTTACTCCCGATCGACCACACATATCCCATCTTTTACCGTCCCCATCCATACCCTTGCCCCCGGCATGCAGATGGTGGACGGGAAGCGGAGAGCGGCTTTTGGCTTTGGCTTTCCGCGTGGGTACTTTTTGATACTCTGCCGCCTCTTTGCGTCATACTCTCTTTTTCTTTACCTCGACAAGTAAACAATGACCGATGTCGGAAAATACTCAAGCGTTGCCGTGTTCGTTGGCGACGACTCGGATGCCTCATTGGCTCAACCGATCAAGAAAAAGCACATTGGGGACATCTGGGGATATTGCAGACATTTCCGCAAAACCTGCATGAGGGAAACCCCTGCGGCAAGTGGCAGTTCACTTTTGGTTCCGAACTAGGAAAATCTAAGTTTGGCCCCATGCGTCAAATCAAAGCAGTTCAACCAATGCAGTGCATGCGAATGAATGGCTCAGATGAAAAGCTGGTGTCGCGCGCTTGCTGGGCGCCTAAAATTGGTATGAGTGGTGGTGTCTCCATCACGTGGAGGGTTCTTTTTCAGCCAATCATTGCCGAATCCGCCCCTTCTTCATCCTGTGTGTGTTACTCACTGCCACGATTCTTACTAGCTACCTATTGCATGCAGATTTTATTTTCAAGTCTATTACCGTCTTGCATGCTATCTCCAGATCTAGGTACACTAAATATGAAACCCCATTTGATCATGTAGTCTTTGCTGGCGCAGCTCGGCACTTCATTCTTGTGGGGGTAAAGCACCAAAGAAGTACGATTGAATGCATCACAAAAAGTCTGTTCAGAGGAAAGTAGGGCTGAGTTTAAAAGTTGAGATGATCTACAAAACCAGAAAGCGCGGGTACCTGGATGGTCATGCACATCGCGGCCAACCTTCACAATGCAAACCTTGGCAGCTTCAACCCGATTCATCCGACCTTGCCGCGCACCCGGCTGCGGGGGGACCCGCCCAAGCGCCCCAGAGGACAACGAAAAGTGTATGCACGCAACCCCAACTGTGATACACCGACACTGTAGCGACCTGTGTGAACAAGACAACCAAAAAGTCTGGTACGGCGCCAAATCAAGTGTGTCAGGGGCAAAATTTGCCCAGTTCTCGTCATTTTTGGTGGTATCTATCAGGTGTTGGGGGTGCTTCAATTACAGACCATCAACAGTTCCAGTTCATAATCATCCCTCAGGAAATAAAAAAGACAACTCCTCGCCACAATGTGAAAAATTTTCGTCATGCCGACTCATATGCCATGACCAAATCAAATCATCCATCCCCATCATAGCCCTCCTGAATATTCTCATATTAGGTTTCCTCAGATTGGCCATCTTTCAGAGATAATGCTCCTCTCTCAGGTGAGCAAAGTCTTTGCGAAGTGACCTCATCTACATTTTTCTTTTGTATGACCCTCCTCCTTAGTTGCCCAAAGCGTTGGGCGCATAGTCAGGACGAGCCCGGCTGGACTTGATGACATCCTGAACCTTCTGCTCCGTCTCGTCCCAATCGTCAGGGCTAAGTTGAATGAGGTCGATCCCATAAAAGTTGGCAATGTAGGACAGCGCATCAAAACTCTTCTTATCGTAAACGAAGCTGATACTGACACCGACACGGCCAAAACGACCGGTCCGACCAATACGGTGGAGGTATGTCTCAGCATCTGGCTCACGGTCGCCAGGACCCTTCATGGGAATATCGTAGTTGATGACCATGGACACACTGGAAACGTCGATACCGCGAGCCAAGACGTTGGTCGTGATTAGAACCTTGGACCGGCCAGAGCGGAAATCATCGAGAAGGGCATCACGGTTCTGACCCTCGTACGCGCCGTGAAGAGCAGACACCTTGTGGCCATCCGCCTCCATGCGACGTAGAATCTCATTTGCGCTCTCACGGGTCTAGATTTTGGCAGTCAGTATCTGAGAAACACCTGAAAAATGCAAGCTAGAGAAATACTCACTCTGACGAAGATTACGGATGAGCCAATGGTCATGAGACCATAAAGCTTGCAGAGAATGTCGTACTTCTTGCCCTCGTCAGGGCAGTCCATGTACATCTGGGAGATGCCCTTGACTGTGAGCTCCTGCTGACGAAGCTTGATCTCGTTGGCATTGGGTGCGAACTTCTTGGCGAAGTTGTAAACCTTGTCGGGGAAGGTGGCCGAGAAGAGAAGGATCTGAATAGTCTTTGGAAGCATTCTATCATCATTATCAGTCAATGTTGCTTCATGTTGATGCCTATGGTCCGTTGACGCTTACCCCTTGACTCGGACGCATTGCTCGCCAAGACCTTGCTGGTCCAACATGTTGTCTGCCTCATCGATAACGAGAACCTTCAACTGGGACACATCGAATTGCCGGCGTCTAATCAGATCCATGACTGTTCCAGGGGTTCCCACCACAATGCTGCCTCGCACACCCAACTCGCGTGACACTGCACCAGGAATGGCGGCTTCGACCTTAAGGTTGTCGCAAAACTGGCCCACTGTCAGAATAACACCCTGAATCTGACGGGCAAGCTCTCTGCTTGGGGCCAAAAGCAACGCCTGGGGTTGCTCTGGCTTGCTGAAGTCGACGCGCGACAGGACAGTGAGGACGAAGGCGGCGGTCTTGCCGGTACCTGACTGAGATTGGGCAATCATGTTGGTAGGAGGGTTGCTGATCATGAGAGGGAGGGCTTTCTCCTGGATCTTGGAAGGCTTCTTGAAGTTCATAGCTAGGAGGCCATCGTTGATCTGGGAGGGCAAGCCGAGCTGGTCGAAAGATGTGACTGAGTAGAGCGGGCTCTCAGTGTCGTTCTGGAGATCGGCGAGCTTCACTTCTACGTCGTAAGACGACTCGACAAGGCCAACGCTATTGGCACCTTCGGTCGAGTCTTCTGGGACCACGTTGGAAGCGACTGCCTCCTCGGCCGGCTTGGTGATGCGACTGGCAAGGTCCGCCATGGTTGCGTACTTTATCTGGGTGGCTAAAGCGCACTCTGAATAAGATATGTTAGTGTTGGCATGGGTGCCGTAGGCGCATAAAATGATTTTTCTGCAGCGCAATTCCCGGTCCGGAACCCAGGAATAGTCGGCCATTGTGAGTCGTGAGAGTCGCACGCGAAAGCAACGATGCTTCAGGACGGGCGTGGTCGGGAGAGATACTCACATTATTAAATAAAAGACGTTTGTCTCAGAATTCAACACGCTTGGTGTTTGTTGGTGCCGTAATGTGAAAAGCAATCGCAGTCGCTGAATCAAGTCGCTGCGTTTGCCACAAAGGAAAGTTGCTGGGCTCGGTCAATGTTGGGGAGGCTCGGGACCAAAAGCAGCTGTTCGACGATGGTGGGGCTGGAATTTCAATTGGAGTTTCCTGGGTGGTCCCACTTTGGACTTTTGGCGGGGTAGTTCCCACTTTCACTGACGCCTGACAAGTTAGGCAGCTCTGCAATTCATCAGGGTTCTCTGTCGGTGTATTTCAGAAATCCCTGTCAAACTCCCGGGAACCTGCGCAGATGCTGGATGGGGAATCTTCTCCTTGCTTCTGAACTTGGAAGTAAACCATCTTTCCATATTTGAGGCTAATAGATCCCATCAAAGCTACAGACAAAGCAGGGGGCGTTGTATTTTGAGACAAGACTGCTTGGTTTCTAGAACGTCAGTACCTAACTGCAATGCTATTTTCAAGTTGAGGATGCATACCTATTTGTAGCTCTACAAAGACAAGTTCTTGGCAAGGTACAGCGCTGACACAGCTGGAAAGTCGGCAGCTCGGAGAGCTGGGGTGCAGTAATTTTAGCCACCTTACCTCACCAATCTTAGAGGGGTCATTTGCTCCATATCCGCGTTGCTTCGCCCATCTTCGGTTATTACGTGCTCCCACTCTTATCCAAAGATCCAACTAGCACCTTGATGCGCGGAATCCAAAGATCTTGATCTTTCATCGATCCAAAGATAGCTTTTGCATGATTACTATTTGTCATTGAACTTTCATGTTTAGACAAAACAATGGCTGAGGTGGACATTGCGCCGACGCTCGGGTCGGAGCTCAAGGTTCGCTCGCCCCCTATGATACGATGGCCCTGCGGGGAGTTGGAGAGCTCGGAAAGCGTTAGACTAACCACTCAACGTGGGTTATAGGATGGCTTCAAGCCAGCAAATGCCTGGGTTTCCAATGGTATCGCCTGGCTGGACGATATCCAGTCCTTCTACCGCGAGCGAAGTGTCATCGAAAAGGAGTATGCCGCCAAGCTGAATGCCTTGGCCAAAAAGTACTTTGAGAAGAAGGCGAAGAAGTCGACGAGCCTGAGCGTTGGCGACACCCCGACCATGACTCCTGGTTCGCTCGAGAGTGCTTCCCTAACGACATGGACGACCCATCTTACCACTCTCGAGGCGCGAGCCGACGAACACGACCGTTACGGAAACGACCTGGTCACACAGGTGGCAGAACCAATGAAGCAAATAGCGACGAGGTTCGAGGACTTGCGCAAGCGCCATGCCGATTATGCCGAGAAGCTCGAAAAGGAGAGGGATTCACAATATTCCGATCTGCGCAAGATCAAGACCAAGTACGATACAGCATGCCAGGAAGTAGAGAGCAAGCGCAAGAAGTCGGAGTCGGCATTTGACAAGGCCAAAGCACAGAGCGCTTTCCAACAGCAAATTTTCGACATGAGCAACGTCAAAAACACTTACATTATTGCCATTAACGTCACCAACAAGCAGAAGGAAAAGTACTACCATGAGTATCTACCCGAAGTTATGGACAGTCTTCAGGATCTTTCCGAGTTCCGAACCATGAAACTCAACTCACTATGGACCCTCGCTGCTCAACTCGAGACTTCAATGCTTCAGCAGAGCGTTGGCCAGGTTGAACGTTTGACCCAGGAGATCACGCGAAACCAGCCACATTTGGATTCCATGATGTTCATACGGCACAACATGGGCGCCTTCCAAGAACCACCTGACAAGGTGTTTGAGCCTAGTCCAGTATGGCACGACGATGAATCCATGGCAGTAGATGACTCAGCCAAGGTGTACCTCCGTAATGTGCTGAACAAATCCAAGAGCCAGTTGGGAGAGCTGCGCCGTGAGGTAGACAAGAAGAGGCGAGAAGTGGAAGCGATGAAGCAGCAGAAACAGAGGATCCGAGAGGGTAGGGAACAAAAGGACGAGGCAACATTGATTGGGCAAATCTTCTTGGCGCAAGAAGATTTACATCAGGTCGACCGCAAGCGCCTCGCAGCAGAGGTTGAAACATCAACCATTACCTCGGCGGTAGGCGACGTAACGCTTGGTGCGAAGAACCACAACTTTAAATCGCAGACATTCAAGATCCCTACCAACTGTGACCTCTGCGGAGAGAGGATATGGGGATTATCAGCCAAGGGCTTTGACTGCCGGGACTGCGGTTACACGTGCCATAGCAAGTGCGAGATGAAGGTCCCAGCAGAATGCCCGGGCGAGCAGTCAAAAGAGGAACGCAAGAAGTTGAAGCAAGAACGGCAGGAGGCCGCAAACGCCCTACTTAAACCGACATCTAGTCTAGGAGGGGGGCCTAGAGCATCGACGGATCATGTCGCTGAGCTGCCTGCTCTCAGTCGGTCAGATACGGTCAACTCTGTGAGGTCAGGGTATGCCGCCAGCGCGCAGAGGTCAATGACCTCCCCAGCTGACGAATCTCCTCCCGATATCCCAACCTCAACTCGACCGATATCTTCAATTGTCGTGCCGACTAACACAACAACACCGGCCTCGACGGGAGCTAAGAAAAATCGTGTCATCGCCCCACCGCCCAAGAGCTACATTAGTGAGTTGCCGGGTAGTATCCCGAACGGCTTGTCAAGTAAGCCGGAGCAGAAAGGCAAGATGGTATATGCTTTCGAGGCAGGAGGAGAAGGCGAGCTTACTGTAGCTGAGGGACGTGACGTAATCATTTTGGAGCCAGATAGTAAGTTACTTGCTTGATGGATAGGCTGTACAGGTTCGAAACTAACAATGCCATTTCAGCTGGATCTGGCTGGATCAAGGTAAGAGCAGGCTACAAGGAGGGTTTAGTTCCGGCGAGCTACGTGGAGGTTTCGGCGGCACCTCCGCCCGCATCGATTGCACCACAGCACACAGGACAGTCGGCGCGGCCTACCTCGTCATACTCTAACAGTGGGTCATCGATTGGAGGGGCATCGACAATGGTAAAGAAGAAGGGTCCTGCAGTAGCACCGAGGCGAGGTGCAAAGAAACTCAAGTATGTTGAGGCGCTGTATGATTATACGGCTGGGAGCGACGCCGAGCATAGCATGGCGGAGGGTGAACGCTTTGTCCTGATCAAAGAGGACACCGGAGATGGGTGGATAGAAGTTGAGAAGGGAGGAGTGACGAAGAGTGTACCGGCGAATTACGTCCAGACTGTTTAGTTGTCGGTTATGAACTGGGGAGTATGAATTGGTTACTTTTAAGCTGGTGTTTTGTGTGTTGGTCTTGCATTGTGTTGGGATTTGATGGTATTGTATATATGTTTATATGAAAATATCGATGGTTGATTAGCCAGGTGGTGAGCTTTGTATGTAACCAGCCGAAAAAAACGCACAGGTGTGGGTGTCCACACCCGCAATTCAGGGGAAGCAAACGGCCGGGGTGGCGCTGTCAGGTACTTGACAGGGGTGGCCGGCTCTGTTCCTGACTTCCGCCCTTGGCAATGACGTGCAGATCAACTCTCAACCTTTCCGGTGTCATTCAGATTTTAACTTTCCAGATTTGACTAAATTCGAGAAGCTGTTCGGACGATCTTTCCGTCTCTCTGCAGGCACAACCTGGAAGGACACAAGACCACCGAACCACTTTCGGTGCAGTTGATCAAGACGGATATGACGGGAGCTGGTGTCCGTGAGGGAGCAGGAGAATATCCAATCGTGGCCACTGCACCAAGTGGGTTGTTCCCCGGTCAAGGAGCACTCCCTCAAGCTGAGATGAAAGAAATTGATTTCACTGGATGCAAGAGCTGCCCCAACTTCGGGAACATGGAACTCGAGAGAAATCTGTGTTCTGCCGCATTGGTGACATGGGCAGTTACACCTCGGATGCTGTCCACTCGATCTGGTTGCAGGTGCTGACATTCCACGCTGAAGGGGAACCACCCGCTTCCGTATATCCTTCCCTTTCCCCTCCATATATGGGAATACCAAAATGCTCTTTCCAGTGACGGGTAGCACTTGTTCGACGGGCACCGGCTCGCCTCGATCTACTTCAATTGGCTTCACCTCTCCTCTCTCTCTCTCTCTCTCTCTGTCTCTCTTCTCTTCCATTCACCAACACACCTTCGCTTTTCTTGCCTTTCGACATCTCGTACTACTGCTTTTTACTTTTCTTGTCTGTGCCTGCTCTTAAGTCGATAACTCATTGCTCACAATTTTGGAACGTCTTTCAGTCTTCTTGCTAGAAATAATTTCTCTGTTTTACCACCATCAGTCGTGGATTGCTGTCAATCCTTTCTTCGAAATCAGAGATATCATGCGTTCCCTTGCGTTGGCGTCCGCCCTGGCCGCTCTGCCGTGGCTTGGGAGCTCAACGCCCACTCCTACTGAGCCAGACAGGCCCAGCAAAAGGGCTTCGCTACCCACCGTCACCGTTTCTGGCAATGGTAAGCGATCCATCACACATGTCAACAGCATTTGGTTGGAGTCGATAGCTGATACAAGACTCTTTCAGCTTTCTGGCAGGGCAAAGACCGGTTTTATGTGCGAGGCGTCGACTACCAACCGGGCGGATCATCTGCCATGCAGGACCCCCTAGCCGACAAGACCATCTGTGAACGAGACATTGCCCAGTTCAAAAAGTTGGGTATCAACACGATCCGAGTCTACATCACCGACAACTCCAAGAACCACGATGATTGCATGAATGACCTGGCTGACGCTGGCATATACGTTATTATCGATGCCAACAATCCTCGCTACTCAATCAACCGCTTCGATCCCGCACAGTCTTACAACACACAATACCTTCAAAGCGTGTTTTCCACGATTGACGAGTTCGTCAAGTATGACAACACGCTTGCATTCTTTTCCGGCAACGAGGTGGTCAACGATAACATCACCAGCACCCTGTCTGCTCGCTACGTCAAGGCTGTCACTCGTGATATGCGCCAGTATATTGGCAGCCGTGGTTACCGCAAGGTCCCGGTCGGCTACTCGGCTGCCGATGTCTCGCAGAACCGGTGGCAGATGGCCCAGTACATGAATTGCGGGAGCGATGATGAGAGGAGCGACTTTTTTGCCTTTAACGACTACTCTTGGTGCAATTCCAACTTTATGACGGCTGGATGGGACCAAAAGGTCAAAAACTTCACTGGCTACGGTCTTCCAATTTTGTATGTCACTCTGCCGAAAATTGGGTTTGAGATCTGTGCTGACTAGTTGAATAGCCTCTCTGAGTATGGCTGTCTCACCAATGGCCGTGACTTTGGTGAAATTGCGGCTCTCATGAGCAGTAAGATGACTCATGTGTATTCTGGCGGGCTCATGTACGAGTATGCCATGGAGGAGAACGGGTATGGTATCGCCAAGATTCCATCAGCAAAGTCATCAAGTGTTCAGGAGGAAGACGGGTTCAACAAGTTTGCCGATGCTCTCGCTGCAAACCCGGCACCCAAGGGTGATGGCGGTTTCACATCGACGACACATTCCCTGCCTTGCCCGACCAAGGGCTCGGATTGGCTTGTTGACACGGATAAGCTCCCTTCGATACCAGCAAATGCTAGAGTAGTGAGTCTCGTATTTTGTAGTTGACACTGAGCAGCTCGATACTGATGATGCAACTTACAGTTCATGGCCAGTGGTGCTGGTCCTGGGCCTGGCCTTAGAGGGGGGGGTTCACAGAGCGCAGCCGAGTCCGGCGACGACGTTAGCAGTGGCGACGCGGCTCAAGGCTCTGGAACAGTGTCTACATCTCCCTCGGCATCTTCCAGTAAGAGTGCAGCGACGTCTACTCCTACCAATGCTAGAAGTATGGGTCGGGTGCCCGTGATGCTTACTCTACTGTCACTCATCTTGGCCTTTGCAGTGCTGCTTTGAGAGGGCGTAAAAGATGATGTTGCATGTATGGGCATGCTTGTAAATGTATAATTCTGCTTCTCTGTGTACAGTATTGAATTTGGGAGATTTTTAGGCCACTGGGAGGGTATGGAGATATGGCAGGCATTACCATTACATCATGGGTCGAAGGCCGGCAAAGACATGTCGGTGGAGATATCACTAATTGCGACGTTTTTGGAGGTACGCACGTGTTTTGGCACAATTCAAACTATTACTGAAACGCTTTATTATTTTGGGTTGAATGTTTGTGTTCATGGCCAGTCAGAGCTCTTGGCTATGAAGTCGGCAAGCTTTTCCAGGTAAGTCTTGTCAACTTCATCGAAGCCGTTGGCGACTGTGCAGTCAACATCGATAATGGCTACCACTCCTTTGCCTTCAACAATGATGGGGACGACAATCTCGGATTTGCTGTCCCCGTCGCAGGCGATGTGACCAGGGAAAGCATCAATGTCCGGGACGAGCTGAGTTTGTTGAGTTGAAGCGGCGGTTCCACAGACGCCGCGGCCGAAGGCGATGATTTGGCAGGCCACCTTGCCTTGGAAGGGACCAAGGATGAGCTGAGGCCTATTGGGGTTTGACAGGGGGTCGAAGGTGTAAAAGCCTGTTACTTTCAGTTAATATGGGTTTTGTGAATGAAAAGAAGAAGAAGAAGAAGAAGAAGAAGAAGAAGAAGAAGAAGAAAGTAGTAAAGTGCATACCGGCCCAGTTTACGTTGTTGCTGGGTGATGGGAGGGATTTGTAGGCGTGCCAGAGGAGGGAGGCGGCATTTGAGAGGTTGCTATTGATTTCTTTTTGTCAGTAAAATTTAGCAGGAAGAGGACAACACTGGAGGGTGGGTTTGTCTGGGGAAGTAAGTGTGTTTAGGAGTGTTAAGGAGTGTTGTGAGCTCAGCGGTTGTTAAGGAGGTAAAGGGAGTTGTGATTGAGAGGTCAGGGGGGTGGATGGATGGATAGATGGTTGTGCTGAGGAAGTTTGGAGAGGAATTACAATCCCTTCGGTTGGAGGGTTCTGCTGGTTTTTGAAGAGATGTGAGGGAAATGAAGGGGAGGGTAATTGGTGGGAGTTGAAAGAAAATAGGGTTTTGAGCAGATTGACAAGTGTTGATGGGAGTGTATTTGAAGACAGTGAACATGAATAAGTTTTTTTTGGGGGGGTTTTCATGGAAATAAGGCAAAACTCACCAGACCTAGAAGGATACATATTATCAGTACTCAGAACTCAGATAACAAGCGTTTGTCGACGCAAAAGTAGAGGCAAGCTAATTTACATACCCAGTTTCTCTGCTCATAAAACAGCCCCTCAGCCTGATCAAGCACCTGCTGGTAAGCTTCCTCCTTGGTTATGCCCGAGGCGAAGTTGGATGCGTCTGCGTGGACCTATAATCATCATATATAACAACTCAGCACCTGCATACATACATACATACATACATACACAGGTACATATCTAAAGCGGTGTAAGTGGATGATGAGACTTACCATGCTGGCTGTATGTATGAGCTCGAGACTTCAGGTTATTATATGGTAAGTATTATTGTTGCTAAACTCTGTAATTGACTCTCAAATACTTGAATTTGAATGAGAATAAAATTAACCACACAAAACGTATTTCGATCTGCTAGAAGTCTCATCGAAATATAAATCACACAAAAGATGAATAATAACCCATGGTGAGTGGGGTCTTACACCCCAGGTCGGCGATTGCGCCATTCTTGGACTTGGATTGTTGCCCGTCAGGGCGGGACGCCAATGCTACAAGGACCTTCCTGTCCTGTGCTGCAAATGCAAGGGGTCGTTTTTTAACGGCTTTTTGCGGGCGGGGCGGCCCGATCGACATCAAGATAAGGGCTCTCACAATACACGGGGTAATCCATGAGTTAAATGCTCGGCACGCATCCTAGAAGATGAGACTGATGACAATTATAGATACAGCACTTGAGTCCAAGTGCAACTAAGATACGGTCCCATGAAAAGATCAAAAATGATTCTAATTATAATAGCTAATTCAATAGCATGTTCATGTGTTTGTGTGTATCCGACGCGTGTTGAATGCCTCCGTTTGTGTGAGTATGGTTCGTGTGGTATGTTGCGTATTCCACCTTCCTCCAGCCATGTTTTCTCCCATCCATTTCCTTCCAGGGCTCTTTTTCTGAAATTTCCTTTTCCGTCCATCTTTTCCAGTTCCTCATCATACATCATCCAGACAGTTACTCTCCTAAAAGAAAAGAATTCTGCCCGCAAGAAACAAAAACAAGACATATCACCATCGTCTGCTTGCTGTGCGTATACGTTTATTCCCGCAAAATCTCGCCACCGTTGGTCTTGTTCTCTAGCTTTAACCTGCCAATTCAGCAGCGATGGGCGGCACCTTAACTGATACGCTACCACCCTCGCCCTCAGAACCATCCAGTCCGCTGCCGCTATCCTCTAGGCTCTCCTCACCAACCTGGCCTTGAATCCGGCGCTTAGCGTCCACCTTCTGCTCCTCGGTAATCTGGGACTCATCCTTGCGCATATCCGGAGTCCACCGCGGCTCACTAGGTGCGTGGCCAACCGACATGCCAACACGAATCTAATCACGACCAGTTAGTTATATAGAAAATCCACCTCAGCTTTAAGGAATAACCTACCAGAGTCTCCAAAGCCGTAGTCGAGTTATCAACCAAGTCATCATCAAACACCATCTTGCCAGTCTCAAAAAGCACCACAAGAGTGCTACCACCGAACTTGAAGTATCCCAGCTCCTCACCGCGCTTCACTTCATCACCTGCCTTCCTAGTGATGACCGTGCTGCCTACCATCATGGCACCAATGCAGATAACCATAACACGCCCAAACTCCGGGGAATCAACCGGGACGATAATTCTTACGTTCTCTCCATACACATCCAGCGCGGACCGAATGGCCATTGGGTTGACAGTGTAATACTCGCCAGCAATAGTCTTTGGCTCACCCATAATACCATCAACTGGTATGTGGAAGCGGTGATAATCCTGCGGAGCAAGTCTGAAAATACCCAAAGCACCGCCATCCTCATACCTGTGAGCATCCTCAGGGTAAGCATCACCCAAGAGTCTCTTGACGGTAAAACCTCTTCCCTTGACCCACACGTTCGTGGCCTGATCAACACGATTGAACACAACAGACCGACAATCAGCAGGCGACACAATGATCCTCGGGTTGTGCGGAGCAGAGACAGGTCTCGCGTCAGGCTTCAACGCCCGATAGAAGAACTCGTTGAATGTCTTGAACTCGTCCAGAGGCAACAAAACCTCGCTCAAATCCAAACCATGGAAAGCAATGAAGCTGGGAATTTGAGATTTGGAAGCCGGATCATCGTACTTCTTGCCCTGCTTGATACTCAAGCTCTTGAGCAGCTTCCTGATTCTCTTCTTCTCCATACTGTTGGACTTCAAGCCCTTGTACAACAGCCGAATACCCAGCCTAACGTAGACGCTCATCTTCTCCTCATTGATCTGACCAGTGATACGATCTTGCACAAGAATGTTGGCCGAGTTGGCGCCGAGCTTATAGCCTCCGTACGAAATCTTGGTGATGACCTTGGAGTACCACTTGCGCTGAGCCTGGCTGGACGTGACGAACCCGCCCATCATAAGGTTATTGACCTGACGCCAGTCCTGGCTTGCACATGTCGCAATGTGTGTGATGATATCTGCATCCTTGCGCTTGTTTAGGCGTGGCTGGTGGCAAATTGGGCATTCACGGATTTCCACCACGTGCTCTTCGGTGTTGCTTGCGTTCAGGTCGTCCTTGTCCAGGTAGTCGCCTTCTTCACCAGGGGTAGCAAGTTCTGGTACGTTGATGGTAGACGCGTTCGTCAACTGAGACTCGCTTGGTGTCTCAAGCGTTGGCGTCTGTGCATCCGACTGAGATTCGCTCCCGGGAAGGAGGCTCTTGACCTTGTCTGCAGCATCTGCAGTGACGTTTTTCACGCGCTCCGCAATGCCTTGGGGTTTAGTCTTGGCCTCCAACTGGTCCTCCAGGCAGATTACAGCCTCATCCATGGTCAAATCCTCTACGTCATCGCCGTCACCTGCTTTGTGCGGGAACCGTTGAAAGAAGCTGTCAATGGTCGACTCGCGCAGAGTAGACCCGAGAGAGTCGAGCATGGTTGTCAACTCAACCTTGCTGATGAGCCCGCTCTCATCCGCATCATACTGCTTGAGCATGGCCCTCCAGAACTGTTGGCGAAGTGCCGGATAGGGCATATACTTGGCACGGATATACAGTTGTGGATTGTGCTTGTCTTCCCATTTGTCGAGATTCTTCATCTTGAGTGGGAGCGTATAAGCTGCGAAGTCCGAGTCCTCGCTAGAGGTTTCTCCAAGTGTATTCGCAGCGGCAGCAACTGCTTGATCTCCGAATCCAAGGGTGGGAGGCTGCTGTGGCTGAGTATTTTCAAGAATACCGTCAAGCTGACTATCGGGACCAGGAGTTACCGCAGGTGTGCCTGTTGTCGAAACATTTGTCAAGCCTGTAGGGTTCTTGGAGAGGACAGGTCTAGAGATCTTGGACAAGCTCGAAGTAGACGACGTACGAGATAAACCGAGGCGCTTGAAACGATTCTTCTTGTCAGGAGCCGAGAATTCCGCGATATCCCCAAGGGGATACAACCCGGTCTCAGGGTCAGGCGTGGGTGACTTGTCAATAATTTCCTTGACAGGGAAATTGACTGAGGCAATGAAATCATTGCCAGAATACTTATCATGGTCAATAACGGTAAAAGCGAAAGAGTACTGCTGCTCATGGCCGAGGAGCTGGAAGATCATCTTCTCGTTGAACGTAGGGTTCAGGTTGTGTCGGATGGTCTTTGTCCTGTACGTCTTCTTGCCGAGAGAGGCGACAACGAATGGATCCATATCGAAGCTCGTCTTGGTCAAGTTGGACTCGGGCGGGAGATCGGTAATGTTGCAGATCTCAAGGAAGACGATTCCGACAACATCACTTCCTCCATTGAGGAATTCGTACGGGTTGTCTCTCTTCTTGCGCTTCAGTCCCTTGATCCGTAGCCTCCTCTTTCTCTTCTCGGCTGTCTCGGGCTTGGTGGGGTCTTCATCCTCGGGTGTCTCGTCATCGTAGACTTCGAACTCCTCATCCTCATCAGCGTCATCGGCCTGTCTTCCACCGAGCGAGGGCGCAGGCGAAGGCTCTTTGCCTCTGGCGGGGGCGAGAACAGGGGTTCGAGAGGGTGTAGGGTTTCGTGAAGCGTCGCCGGCCGGCACGGATTTGGCAATGGCAGCGAATTTCTCATAGATTTGTTGGTAAGTGGCCGTCTTGTCTGAATGGTCAAGCAATGTAAATTGCAGCAATACCTCGCCAGACACAACGCCCGTCTTCTTACCCGGGCGCTTGCTCTTGAGTTTGAACCATCTCGGCGGCTGTTCAACCTTTTCGTCGGCAAAAATTTCCTCGAGGGCGAGGTCAAACTCTCCCAAGTAGTCCTTCCCGAAGCGATCTTTGTCCCAGCAGCATACATCTAGAATCAGGTTATGGACGCCATTGACAGGCAGCTGGCATTGTTCGTTCCATTCAGGGTTCAAAGTCTTGGACTCAGTATGTGTAATATGTTTGGCTTCGCCAAGAGTCAACACGAGGTACTGGAGGGTGGTCACAAATGATCAGCCGGCATGCTCAAATGGTAGGGCTGCAGATAGGGTGTGCATCGTGGTGCACACTCACCGGATCCGATGTGCCTCCCCTATCCTTGGCAGCAAGGTCTCGGGCTTTGAGGATGGCAATATGCACCACCAGGCCGTTCTCCTTGAGGCCCTCGGGGCTTGCGGAATCTCCTTTGCCTCGCATTGGACTTGCGCTACGACTGTTTGCTGTGGAATTGGCGGCCGAGCTGTTGGAAAAGCCCGGCTTTAGACGGTTGGGTATAGTAATGCGAACCATGGTGGGTGGGCGCGGGGTATCGAATCTCTCTCTTTATAGTCCCCCCAAATCCCAATTCAGGCCAACCCCAATCCAATTGGGCACAATGAAAGTGCAGAGCAGCAGGTGTGGGTAATGGGTAACCCACCGGGAACGTCGTAAATGATGGGAGGTGCGGGGATCAACCCAAGCCGGCTTTCCTCCAGTTTCCAAGTTTTAGATCGACGACGGTGATAGGTTGGATCATGCAAGTTTGTGCGTCGTCGCGTCGATGTCGTCGGGAGGCTAAATCCGATCCGTCAATGCCAATGGCGATGTGTACACCTTCAGGAACAGGAACATGGGGAGAGTGGAAAAGAAGAGAACGAGGACGTCATCCGACAGCCCCAGACACGCCGGGATGCCGGGACCTTCTTGTATGGAAAACGTCTTGTGTTTTTCCAGTGGGAGGATTTCCGGTGGATCAAGGATCGGCGGGGCATCCAAAGACCCCAAGGGCAGGCTGGCTTTGCTGCGGCTGGGATGCCGGCGCCAGGCCAAAAAATCGTCGCTAAATTTCCCCCAAAAGACTTGTCTGGCCCATTCAGTTGGGCTACAGCCCGCGAGACCCGTCTTTTAGGAACGGGCCTAGGCGAGATTCGGAATAGGTTTCAGGGAGCAGACCCGGGGGGGAGGCAAACACTGCGTAATGGGAACTGGGAAAGAAAACAAAAAGTTCAGCATGTAATTGGTTCTGTATTCGCATGTGTTTCTTGTGGGTGTGACGTGGAATTTATCGACAGGAATTCAGTTGTTTTCCGCGACAGGCGATGGACCGAGTCCTTTTAGATAAACAAGGGAAGGTCGGCATCAAAGTGGCTCCCATGCCATCGACAAAGGACAAGCGGTCAAGCAGAGAAAATTGTTGAAACAGTTTTGGGAAGCTGGCAGAAGCTTCCTCATCAGGCAGGGTGGGCCGTCATTCCAAACTCACTGAGGTACACCCTGCGCGAACTGTCCGAATACCATCCCATTTTACTTACCGACTGCCTGCCCCCTTTTTTTACGACGTAACATCGAAACATCACACAATGAATTGGAATGCGTGTTCAATTCGGGAGATGTCAGCAGCAAAGGTCAGCCACAAGAGGGGGTCAAAGTCAATTCAGCCCAAACGCATGACATGACGCCACCCTCAGCTCTGAATTCTGAATCAAACGAGGTACTTGTACAGTCGGCCGTCTGCCTTCCTGTTGGGTTCAGGATTACAAAAGATGTCCTCTCGCAAAGACGGACCCCAACGGACTAGTCCCTTTCAACGGATATCAAAAGCTTCCGCGTGAACACATACGTGTATAGATTGCATACGTCCTCTTAAGAATAGCATTGCGAAATGCTAAGCCAGGCTGATGACGCAAAGATAGCCCCGAAACAGGCATGCTGTTGATCCCTCCCAATCCACACTCTCGGCCAAGGGTGACACTAGTGTAGGCTGTAATCTGTATTTGTGATACCCATCAATGAAATCATAACATGGCAATATTTCGTTGGGTAGGCAGATGCATCGCATTTTCTCTCACGGCAGCCAATGTCCAACAAAATAATGGCTCAATATTGCAACATTAGCCAACCACACAGCCTTCGGACTTTCGAAACAACGCATCCATAAGTGGCGCACCTCGTTTCGATTTCGGTTGTTTCCCCCCTTTTCCCCAACAGCCTTGTTACACAGGGCAACCCAGTACAACACGGTCTGAATAATCACCCCCCTTTTCTGTCATGCGCTTCATTCTCCACATAATGACATCTTCATCTAAACTATACTGTCTACTACACCACAACCTGCACCCCCTCTGACGAACCCTTCAACTCAGTAAAGGCCTCAGGCCACAAAAACATCATCTCCTCCCTCGTAGGACTCATAACCACGCACCTCTCAACCCCAGCCTTACTACTAACCCTCCTCCACATATTCGCCTTGGGGGTAAACCGAACCGGTCTCCCCATCCCACCAGTCTTTTCCTCGTCTTCCTTGATGATTCCCTCCAAGACCTTCTGTATATCCTGAAAACTATCAAAAGGAGTATACTTGATCTCGTGCTCGACGCAGAACCCCTCCAGCCTCAGACCCTTTCTCGCAAAAAGAACGTCAGCTTCTCTTGCAGCGGGAAGATCAGAGACTCCATCCCCGATGAACACAATAAGCCGCATGATCACCTCTTATTCCTTTTTCCCGTCCTCATTATCGGTTTGTTGTTGTTGTTGTTGTTGTTGTTGTTGTTGTTGCTGCCGGTTGACTTCGTGCTTGATACTCTTCGCCTTGTCGTGACCACTGTCACAGCCGGACTCCCCATCCCTCCAGATAGCCTTCCACTTGCCTTGCCCACTAACCTCCACACCATTCGCAACAACATTGATCTTGGCACTCTCCTCCTCGCCCCAAAACTCGTCCAGCACTTTTCTCAAAACGGGCTTCAGACCAGCAGAGATAAGGTGGAACGGAATGTTATTTCCTAAACAAAACTTGTGAAAGCCCGTGAAGCCGGGATCAAGAGTCAATTGTGAAGACATGAGTTCAAACCCGTCCTCGAAGGGAATGTTTAGAGACGCGTACATCTCTGCGGAAGCATCCTTGAACGTTCTCTGGCCGGATTTGATCTGTTCGTCTAGGAGGGTCCGTCGTTGCTCGCCGCAGCCGTAGGGGGAGTCGAAGAGGAGGTGGCCCGTGTCTTGGAGGGCGATTGTGCCGTCAAAGTCGGAGAAGATTAATATTTTGCGTTTTTGTCCTTGAGAAGATTTGGAGGGGGACAACACCGGGGCGAAGCCTTTGGCTTCTATTTGGGAAGGTGGGGAGATGGCTGATGGGGACATTTGGAAGGTCGTACTAGTAGGTGTTGATGATTATTGATTGTCTTGAACGAGTATGAGGTGCGGCCAAGGTATTGTATCTTGTGCTGAGGAACGATTACGATTTTGGGGTAGGTTTGCCAGTGATACAACGCCAGTTTGGAGCTCTCTCCAAAGACAACCAGTTATTTAATATCTCAGGTCTACTCTAGGACTTACCCTTGGTCCTGCTGGTTTCTTCTCACGCTATTGTGAGCTCCGGTGAGACCGCCTTGCCTTACGGTCAAGTGCTTACGGTTCTAAGGCCCGAGAATTGCATCTCCGTTACCAGTCGACATTTGCACCAGATTCTGAAACGGAACAAAGATCTACATCGTGCCTGTAGAGCACCCACTATACCCATGACTCGCTGGACCGTAGAAAGCCTTTTTGCGTTGGCCATTTGGCAGCCTCGGTTGGATAGACTGCGCTCGCTTCGGATACCAGGAAGAATTCGAGTCAGTCGGAGCGTATTCATCATGCTCAAGTTAGCTTCACATGCTTCGGACATCTTGTCGCCAACGCATGTTGGAGGTGCATGCATGCAACCATGATCGCCGGTGAGAATTTTTCAGACTACTGCAGGACGAAAACACAACAGTAGGTAATCAAAGACGACAAAATTTGAAACTGCAAATGCTTTTGAGTGCCTATTATTTCCTCTATAGTAGTGGGTTCGCGGCAAGAGTGCTTTTCGGGGATATCATTAAAAGGTAATTCATCAACGTTTCAAAAACATCCTATTCAGTTTATGCGGAAACCTTGGCGCTGTACTTTGCTGCAGCCTTGTCGAAGAGGTCGCTCTTCTCGTTGAGGTCGACTAGAAGGGGGTGTTTAGGGTCCGCCTGGACGAGAGAGCTGGATACAATTGTGAGCTTCTACCATACAATTCAAAGACCGTTGTAGACCAAACATACCTGGTCAACTCATCCTTTTGCTTGGACCCAGTGATAACACTCAGGACCAAGAAATTAGCGATAGCCTCCGCATATGAAGGCTCCTTTATGAGCGCCTGCTCCAGTCCAACCTGAGCCTCCTCGGTTCGGCCGAGATGGAGCTCGGCAACGGCCTGGGAGACCAGAGACCGCACCGATGATGTGGCGGGTGCTTGTGCAAGCTCCTCAAAAACGTAGAATGCTTGTTGATACTTCTCGCCGCCTAGTCTCAGTCCAACCCATGACTCTGCCAAGTTGACGAGCAGACTATCCTGTGCCCACCGCCTCGCCTCGACAACTGTCTTGAGAGCGAGATCGTTTCTGTTGTTTCGGAGGTGAATCTGAGCAATAAGCGCAACGGCGTCCACTATTATTCCAGCATTGTCAGCACTTCCCTTCCCCCTATGCTCTTGATTGGGAGGTAAACCCACAGCTTCCCTCATGTTTGCTCAACAACGCCAATGCTTCCTCATTCTTGCCTGCAGCGGCCAAAACTGTTCCTCCAACAATCTGCACCGTAACATTGTCACCTGCCGATTGTGCGAGGCTCTCCGCGATCTCGACCGCCTTGTCGGTGTTACCCAGCGCCTGCTCAGCCAAAGCAGCAACAGCCTCCAACTCAGGCTCCTTCTCGCCCTGTACGTCGGCTAGCACATCTTCGGCCTGGCCAAGAGCGACGCGAGCGCGCAGCTGCAGAACGCGAGCGGGGAGGGCGTTCTCAGGGGAGAGGGACGAAACGTCAAAGTCAACGACCTCGGCGTACTGGCCTTGGTGGAAGTGGTTGTGGATGTTGATTAATTCGCCTTCGGCCGAGTAGGGATCCATTTTGGAATTATTATTCTGGTGGTTTATGGGTCGGTGTTTCGGGGATATGAGGTCGGGTCGTGGTGGTGGAATTGTTTCGTTTCGTCAAGTTGGATGTCGAACAGCTGTCCCTCTCTCCGCCGTCTCCTGGGCGTTTAATTGACCGACGTGGAGCTTCCAGGACACACTCTGCCAAGATTAGGGGAGATAGCATTGCAGGGTTAGGGTTCGGACAACCATTGAATTTCCTCCAGTGGTTTGGGTTGGGGCCAGCTCAGCTCTCTCACCCACCAAAAGCTTCATTGTGGATGGGAGCTTGGGGCAGCTTCAGGAAACGGCCGATCTTACCCTGCCGACACCAGCGAAGCCAAGCGATGGTGAATCAATTCATGTGAAAACCTCATATTACTTGGTCATTATTATACCCGCGAAAACATTGCTACTCGTTCAACCACATCAAGGGCGGCTTTGGGAAACAATCGGCGATGCACGCCCATTCAACGCACCTCAGCTCGACTGTCTAAATTCTCGTTGGCCCAGTGCACACCTTGGGATCATGTCCACATCCTGTCGTTGGCCGGATGGGGTCGAATGAGAAGCAAACATTATGCGATTCAATCAACCCACCATGGGATACCGTCAGCATCTTGCAACCTTTACCAGGAATTTCCTGATCTGGAAATCGTAGGGTATCATCAGATGCGTTGGCATGATGAATCCCTCCACCAGCATCACAGCCTCAAACCCCCAAACCTCTCATTCGTATGGCCGAGTTGAGCAGGCTATCATCACTGATTGATGAATGGGAAGACAGAAACTGGCAAGTTTATCCTTTGGACCCTGTACTCATTTCCCTTGTTCCACTCCTTGTTAGCTTCGAGGGTTTGAAACGGTTACATTGAAAATTGGTTCGCTCCCATTCAACCCCCGCAATAACCATTGCATGAATTTGGCCCATCCACCAAACCAGGGAGGCGACAAAACTCCGACCTGACCCAGCTTTTGCTTCTCTATGGCGAGCGCCACGAAAGAAAGAAGAAAGGCTTCAGCCTTTCCCAAAAGTTCGATCGACGGCTGCCGTGCGCGGGAACCTCCAAGATCTTGACCACGGAAAAGAAATGTTTGAACGGCGGAAATCAATTGTCTGCATTTCTTGGCATGGTGTTGTGTAAAACACCTAGCGAAGGGGTTGAATCTTGAAACTCACATTTGCTTCAAGCCGATGACAGCAGGAGTTAACATGGTCCTCCCATGCTAGGGTACCGTTGAGGTTCGCCCGTTCGGATGCCACAACCGGGACCCCTTGCTAGCCAAGGGCGGCGCGACATCACTTTACTTGCAAAACGTATCGATAAGAAATACCTACCATAGTATTCCGTCTGATGTTGGACATCTTCAAGAATGTCAGCAGCATGTATGCATATGCATGTGTGTGCTCAGACATGCTATTGTTAAACCACTCGACCGCACAGACAGACACGGGAGAGATGTTGTCGTCGGCGGTTGGAACGTCTTGTTTCCGCTGCACCAAGATATTTGAAGAGGCGGGAGAGGACACTATTTTGAGCAGACCTGTCGACGATATGGAGGAAGAGAAAGATTATGTGCGTAAAGTTTCTCTGGAAAGCTTGTCATGATTGGAGAGCCTTTGCATCCCCTTCATCATCAAACACCGAGTGGTGGTTACTATGGTACATGATCACTCCTATTATAGCAACCCTTGTCGGTTACAATCCACTGCCGACAAGGGTGCGTGCCAAGGGTTGAAGAATCAAGAGAAGCTCCGGGATTTGGGTCTCAAATCAGGCGGCGAGGATGGAGGTCATGGCGGGGTTGTCACCCCTTGACGATATCCCGTACCCTACAAGGACGAAATCGGCTTACTACCCAACCCAGGATTGGGGAGGGATGAGGTATACAAAGGCTCATCGATCCCTCTTCTTCCCTCCAACCCCTGTTGGCCATCATCCTCGCCTCAGCCACTACCGTTTGCTTCGGCATCTCATCCTACACTCGTGTAAGTTGAGGTAGACACGGCTGGTCCTATGGATTCTTATTAACTTCGTTCATTACATTCGCTTGTGTTCCCCTTTTGCTTCATTCTTTTGCAGGGCTAGCACCTATTTTATTCGCTTATTCTATTCTATTCTACAAAATGGAGATGGTGATACCACCACGAGATCATGGCCCTTCAACTTACAGATATGCGTGGGACCAGAATGGGGAGGTCACACAGATGACAAGGTAAACCGCCCTTGTGTTATTACATCGAAGAGAACTCTCTCGGAGGGCTAACAAAACTTGAAGGGTGAGGGAAGACGTATCGGAAGAGTATCCTACTGCTGCTAGACGTCCAATTCCTGGAAGATCACAAACTCGCTGGCCATTTCAGCAGCAAAGTATGGTATCAGCCGATCTCTCTTCCAGTCCAACGGCTTCAAGGTATCATCGACGAATGGGCACATCAAGCACCTGGAGACCATGGACGTCGAGACGGACGAGGGATAGTGACGGCCAGTCGGTTTCGCATAGCATAATTCCCGATTACGTGGTAAATTACATTCGAGGAGAAACACCAGAGACGATGGCAAGACGAAAACGGATCACCTATGGCAAGCCGCAAGCAACACCTGATGTTCATCCAGCACACCGCCACGATCAATCGAGAACAGGCCAGCTAGATGGGTTCTTTGACCAAGCATCGATGGCCTGGGGAAGTAATGTTGAAGCGCAAAGATCTCTGACTGGTGGAGGCAGGTCAGGCTCGGGGAAGAGTGGGATAAGGGGCTGTCTAGTGGGATGGAGAGCTGGCGTCGCCATGAACACGTTTCTCGCATTTCTCATCCTCGTCACTGGATTCGTGTGTCTTATTCTTGCGATCTCCCGGGCTCCAATAATTGACAACCGATCGGCCATCTTTTCGGGTTCTTGTGATACGGCATCCAAACTTGAATGGGGCCTCCACGCGGTCATCAACATCTTCGCCGTCGCCCTGATGGCTGGAGCCAACTATGTCTTTCAGGTTCTCAGCAGTCCAACCAGAGCAGAGATCAACGAGGCCCACCGAAAATGGACCTGGCTACACATTGGCATTCCATCCTTCCGAAATCTTTTGCATATCGGCAAGAGCCGAGTATTCCTCTCCATCCTCCTTTTACTCTCGGCCGTCGTCACACAAGTTCTATACAATTCGGTCCTCCTCACCACCCTCACCGCACCTCCGTTAACCGCAGCAGCCGTAACAGACTCTTTTCTTCGCGGTGCGACATTTAGCAATGAAACAGCCACCAACGCAGCCGGGCTCACCCGACTCAATATCCTTTCGATCCAACAGGCAGCCGCCGCCGGCTCCTTGACTAGCCTTACCCGAACTGACTGCTTAACCCAACTATCTAACCCCCTTTCCTCGCCATTCGACTTTCTCGTTCTCATCTCTTCTCAGTCCTCCCCATCGCCATCCTCGCTCCTCCAGACTTATACCTCATCCCCTCGAGTTTCACCAATCTCAGTTTCGAAATTCGACATCACTACCTGCCTGGGATCAGGCTCATCCCAATCAACATGCACCATCTCCCTCGCCCCGACTCACTTGGGAGCTGTCTCGCTACTTAACTCGATCGCAGTAGTCTGCACTGCATTTGTTCTTTTCAAATCGCCTGCCTCTTTCCGTCCACTTGCTACACTAGGAGACGCCATAACCTCCTTTTTAAGAGAAGGCCCAGATCCAGCGACTCGGACCGTCAGTTGTCTACTGACAAAATGTGACGTTGTGTCAGGGCGATGGGGCCAGGGTACGGAGAACAAATATTGGGTCCCGAAGGATCATTACTGGATTCGGAGCGTGAGTTTCTTACGATGGATGGTTGCGATCGCTGTATGGGGTGTATGTGTGGCAGCGGCGGTTATTGGATTGGTGCTGGATTTATGCTCCACTCCAGAACATAAATTGAGTGCGTTTGGGGCTATGGAAACTGGAGGTGGGAAAAAAGTCTTAATTGAAAATGTAGGGGAGGCGGCAGGGACCATAATGGCTGCGCTCCCGCAGGTTCTTGTGGGAGGATTGTATCTGGTCGTTAACGGGGTTTTGAGTCAGTACTGGGTCAGCCAGGAGAGCGCCAAGTTCGCCGCAGTGAATGGAGAGCCGAAAACGTTGAGGGTCAGCGAGGGTGCTGAAGGGCTGCAGAGGACGAGCCTGTACTTGACATTACCCAGGCCTGTCAGCTGGGGTATTATGGGATTGTTTGCTGGGATGGGGTTCTTAGCTGGGCAGAGTCTGTTTGTTGTTGCTATCAAGACGCCCGATGGAGACATCAAAACGGCGCTTGGGTTCAGCGGCGTAGGGTTCTTGACACTTTTGGCAAGTCTGGCATTGTTGGGCATTGTTATCCTGGGATTAGGGATGAGGAAGGCTCCGGCTGCTGGGTTGGTCAATGGGGATGAGGTCGGGAACCCGATGGCCATGCCCTCAGGAGTTTGCAGTGCGGTGATCAGTGCGAGGTGTCATCGTTTACCTGGGCAGCAGCAGTTGGGATTGTGGAAGATGCCTCTTGTATGGGGTGTTGTGCAGGAGGGCGTAGGAATGGAGCCGAGTCATTGCAGTTTTACAGCTGGTAGGGCGGGGATCGTTGAGGTTGGAAGGAATTACGCTTGATGCTACTTTTTGGAATATTGGGTTTTCATTTTGGAGGGTTTTATTGATATGAACGACAACATTTTATCTTCTCTTCTTTTACAGCAAAAGATACCCGGGAGGTTCTTGGAATTTGGATAGTGCAAGAAACTGCGTATAAAAATGAAATACAAACAGAAGGATCAGCTTGATCAACTCTCATTTATCTTTATTTTTGCAGACGCCGCATATATTGACGGCCCAGAGAGACAAAATTTTCTGTAAATGGAGTCGAGTAAATCACCGCCATGTGTTCATTATTTTATAGTGTCCAAGAGTTGTAGTTAGCAGTTTGAACAATAATACACGTATCGTAACAAATGAGCCGCCCAAGCAGTTGGGAATGTTAATGTTACGCATGTAACGGTAATTAATTTGGTATTCGTCATAACGCTAATGGACACTTAACCCGGAACCATCAGGGTACCTGCATCAATCAATTAACAACCGCGCCACGCGACAGCAGCGTCTCCCTCCACACCAAAAAGTCTCCCTTGCATCTACACTTAATCATTTGCCAGCGCATCTGTTTTGGGTTCTGGCTTAAACCACGAGACACAAGAGATAAATATTCTACCATGATACCATAACGAAACATAGCTTCCGGTTCCTTTCGCGCAAACAACCGACAAGATGTCCAACCTCCTCTCCCTCTTCGGCTGGAGCTTCCTCCCAAACGTTTGTCTCCCCCTCCTCACCCCTTCCCTTCTTACTTACAACCACAGTATACTAACCTATTGTACATGTAGCTCGTAACAGGCTGGACCCAATCCCTCTACTACTCAATAACAATCCGCGCCGGTGACCCTCACCCCCAACCAGGTACGCCCCGATGGGCAGAACACAGACGGCGCATACACATCCTAGTAGTAACAATCTACCTCCTCTACACAATCTACGAAGCGGACTACGAAATTCAACGAGCTGGTTCCTTCTACTCCGATCTAGGCGTGCCAATAACCGCAAGCGAAAGAGAAATCAAATCCAGATTTCGGCGACTAGCCGCACTCTACCACCCAGACAAAGTTTCGGGGAGTGAACAAGAACAAGCGAACGCCTTCTTCGTCCACCTTAAATCCGCCCAAGAAGTCCTCATCTCCCCTGCAAAACGATTCGCCTACGACCGTTTCGGTCCCGAGATCGCCTCTTGGGATAAGTGCATAACCATCAAAGACTTCATCATCCGCGGTTCCCAGTCCCTGGTACCCTATTACGGCCTAGCAGCCATAGCAATGTACGCTTTCGGCCTTTTGGGTTATCTCGACTACGCCCGGTTCGAACGATGGCTAGTCCTGTCTTGCATGTTTCTATTCGAAGTCATAGCCGTCACGCGACCTCACGCACCATGGATTCTCTCGAAAATAATAAACCCTCTCATAACAACCATGGGCGGAAGTAGAGGTCCGTACCTACAGTTCCAGGCTATTACCCTGGCCAAAAAGCTTTGCGTAACCATATACCTCGCCTTCTCCCAGATTGGTCCCTTACTGGCGGCCGATACTTCCAGCGGAAACATAGTAGTAACCAAGGAAGGAGCAAGCGAGGAACAGGCACTCAGAGAAGGATTAGGGAGGCTAGAAATGACGGCCAAAAGACTGGATATTGATGTAACAAATCTGTTGCAGTTGGAAATGGCGCCCTTTGCGGGAGACAGGGAAGCGATGGAGTCTACCTGGGCTAAAGTGAGGGAGTGGCTGGTGCATAATACCATTAGGTCGGATCCGATAGTGAAAGACGCGATGGGGAGGTCGATGACCAAGAGGAGGATGAATGCGCCTGCCGGTGCTAGGGGAACGAGGTAGTACTGTGTACACATCAAATAAATGGATCGGTAGAGGTTTGGATATGTACTGGACGCAATTACCCTCTCGGGTGCTATGAATGTGATTGTCTCTTTTTGATCTCATTTATGTTTCTCATGATCTCTGATAGTTGGTGTCTCCATTTTTTTCCCCCAAAGCAAGTCTTTATCAACAGATTTTGTCATCCACATATTTAACATCGTCTCTCTCTTTATCCCCCTACCAGATATCATCATGTTCGCCCACTCAAATACATCCAGTCAACCAAAGTCCACGAACAAATTACTTGCTCAAATCAACCTATCGCGTTCATTCATAAGAAGAAATATGCCATGCATGTCCCCTTGCATTGGATGAGCTAGAATAAGACTAAACTTGACATCGATGTAATTTTTTGCTTCTTTTTTTCAGACCTTCCAAAGTATATGTAGACAGACAGGACTTTGTTTAGAGAAACACACAAACTCTCACCGTTTCTTGCTCTCAAAAAAAAGAGAGAAAAAAAGGAAACAAGCAGATGGTTGAGACAGGATGAAAAGGGGAAAATAAGCAGCAGTAGGTAAAGAAAAACAAAAGGGGGCAAAAAATATAATCGACGTGGGCCTGATTCGAACAGACGCTCCCGAAGGAACAAGATTTCTAGTCTTGCGCATTAGACCACTCTGCCACCACGCCCCATGATAATGCATTTGCATGTCTATTCACTAGGTTTGAGCGACCTTTGTAAGAATGCTGAGCGGGACTCTCTTAGTGAGAGGTGCAAGGAATTCGCCTCCAGTTGGAAAGAAAAGTGGTTGTGTTAAATCAGTCCTGACACGTCCGATGATGCTGATGCATCCTACACTATATGCAAGATATCTCCTGAGCTCTAGAAAATACAGAGTTGATTTTTTGCAATGGTGATGACGATGGCTTTGATCTGGAACATGCTCGACTCCTCAACAATGGGAATCAAGTCAAAACCCCATCAAGCTGTTGCGAACAAAAAGGCTCTGAGAAGGAACCTCGGCACTCCTCGTTGTGGACCCCAAACTTCACCATCCAGTTTGCGGGGAAGCTGGTCCCCTGTCGGATCTGACCAATGAAGGCCACCGTAAAAGCTTTGCCGAGCAAGACCGGCTCCTCTTGGCAGTCTACGACAAGACGACAGAGACTCCTCTTCCCCAGATTCAGGGAAGAAACGGGATCCACTTGAATCATTGTTCCCTTTTTCAATCAGCTTTCCAGGTCGGAGGGTCGGAGGCGAGGTTCTTTCGAGAAGTCCGTGTTGGAGATTGGAATGCGGAGGAGCTCTTAAACCCGGTGAATGTCTTCCAGTGCAACAGATGGAGAAAGGGGAAGGAGGGCAGAGTGGCATTGGTAGGTAGATTACCTCACTCGGTAGCTCTTACTCGTTTTCGCAACTTATATATAAACCGTCAGCCTCCCACTCGTTGCTAAAGCTGTTCAAACGACTCGTTACGATTGCCCGTTTATGGACCAAAATAAGCCTGCTTGCTACTCCTGTTAAACATCCAACCGACCCCCCCTCTCCCATCCCCCCACCTTGGGATTCCCGTGTTTCTCTGGCCCCCCAACCTGCTGTCCTTATCAGCATCGTCAACCAGTCGTTCTTCCTTCCTGACCAACCAGTGAACAACTTCTCAAAATGACGATCGTATCACGGTGGTCAACGCCAATCCCGCGCTGCTCCCTACAGCAATGGATCTTTGAGTCGCCATCCGGCCCTCTGCCAGATCGCAAGGCCTTCATTGACCCAGAGAAGCCAGACACCAACTATGTCACCATGGGCGACTACCGGCTTCTCGCAAAGCGTGTCGCTCTGGGTTTGCAAAAGGCTGGGCTCCAGAGTGGTGACCGTGTCCTCATCTTCTCAGGAAACAACATATTCTTCCCCTCATTCTTCCTTGGCGTCCTGATGGCTGGTGGCATTGTGACTGGTATTATCTCACCTCTCTCCCCGCCAAATGTTTTCAGTCACTGACCCTCACGCAGGCGCCAACCCCATGATGGTTCCCAGAGAACTGGCCTACCAACTCCGTGACAGTGAAGCCAAGTTCATGGTCACAGCCGACTACGCCCTCAAAACCGCTCTCGAAGCAGCCAAGGAGGTCAACCTTCCCAAGGAAAGCATCTTCGTCTGGGGAGGCCCTAGCACTCCGGCCGCACCAACCCTCATTGGATCTCCTAACCCGGCACCGGGTTCTCAAGGCCGCATCGACGGAGTCAAGCACTGGACTGAACTCCTTGCCGGTAACATCTCCCAGGCCCAAACTTGGAACTGGACAGAACCATCGGACCCAGCCGAAACCACCTGCTGCCTCAACTACAGCAGTGGTACCACAGGAGTCCCCAAGGGAGTTGAGATCTCTCATAACTCGTACGTAGCCAACGGCGTCGGAGTGGTTTTCAACAGTCGACTAGCTCTCGACTGGCGGGAAAAAGAAAAGAGGGGCCGTGCTCTCTGCTTCCTTCCTCTCTACCACGCTTATGGTCAGACGTATTTCGTTGCGAACATGACCAAGATGGGCATTCCGGTATATATTATGCCATCCTTTGACTTTGTCAAGCTGCTCGAGTATATCCAAAAGTTCCGCATCACAACATTGGCTGCCGTTCCACCAATTGTTATTCTGATCGCCAAACATCCCCTCACAAAGAAATTTGACTTGTCCAGTCTTGAGAACGTTGGCTCGGGCGGTGCGCCGCTCAGTTTGGAGGTTTCAGAGGAAGCTCAGAAGCTTTTGCCGACAGTCAATACGATTCGTCAGGGATGGGGAATGACGGAGGTGACGTGCACTAGCATGGCATGGGATCCTAACAGCACCAAACCAGCTTCTTCTGGTGTGGGTGAGATGAATCCCAACTGCAAAGCAAAGCTGATGTCGCTGGACGGCAAGACGGCCATCACAAAGGCAAATGAGCGAGGGGAGCTGTGGGTTACCGGTCCGACGCTGATGAGGCGGTACTGGAAGAAGCCCGAGGCGACGGCGGAGACTATTGTTGTTGATAGCGATGGAACTAGGTGGTTGAAGACCGGAGATATTGCTTACGTGGAAGAGTATAAGCCTGGTGGAATTTTCCATGTTGTAGATCGGTCCAAGGAGTTGATTAAGGTTAAGGGTAATCAGGTGGCGCCTGCGGAGTTGGAAGGTGTTTTGTTGGAGAACCCGGATGTGGCTGACGCTGCCGTCATTGGCGTGACGATCAATGGCGAGGAATTGCCGAGGGCGTATGTGGTTAAGAAGCCTGGGTCCAAGACTACGGAGCAGGAAGTGGCCAAGTGGATGGAGAGCAAGGTGACTCGGTACAAGCAGCTTAAGGGAGGTGTAGTGTTTGTGGAAGCTATTCCGAAGAATCCGGTAAGTTATGCGTGGGTCCTTTTGTACGGTGGGAGAGTCGCTAACGATGTTTTGTTTACAGTCTGGAAAGATCCTTCGCAAGGTATTGAGAGAGCGGGCTGCCAAGGAGGTCGGTGACAGTGCGCCCAAGGGGTCCAAGATTTGAGCCGAGCAGTCGCTCTTCTTGTTTTATCTAATGTCATTCTATATATCCGTGAGATTTGTGCCCAGGGCAGGGTTTAGACCGGAAATATCCATGGTGCTGGAATTTAGGTGTCGGTGTACGTACAGCAACAAAAGATGGGAGGATTCATATGCTGATACCAATTTCGGGACCAAAAGTGCAGCAATCTAGAAGTATTTGAAGGAAAATATAAATGCGATTTTTGTAAAAAAAGAAGTTGTACCTAGGACCGGATTCGACCCGAAACCTTGAGACACTCTAGATATCCAAAGGGTTGTCACGCCCAATGGATGCCGAATCCAGTCATATTTATTGTGACCCTAACCATGTGCCAATTAGATGCTATCATGCCTGTCAAAATGTCTCTGACAAATCTTTCTCATACCATGCATCAACTTGCTATCAATAGGTATCTAGCACTAGACTGTGTCTCAATCACAGTTGAAAACTTGGAAGGCAAGATCGGAGAGAGTGAGAGAAATGGGTAAGGTGAGGAAGGAACGAAGAACGAGCTGGTAATTTAAGTTTTCATTCTCATTGCCACTTGGGGCTTACAGTCTTCTCAGACATCTCTCCTCATCATCATCACCACGTCGTCCCAGGGCGCAATGTCTTCGTCCACAATCCAATCCTTCTACCAGAAGGGCTTTCCCACGCCCATCCAGCCCCATCCACCGCAACCTGTGTCCGAAGCACACCCTGAGGGTGATGCATTCACGCAGGCAGAGTTGGATGCAGCCCGCCGTCCTGCCACCCAGCAATGGGTCCCCCAAGGTGTCTACAAGAAACTCACCATTGACGCCCTCCAACCTGGTCCAGGCAAAGTACGGCTCACAGGCAGAATCGTCAACTTCTCTTCGGCTGTAAATGTGCCAGGCCGATCTACGCTTCCACAGAATTACCACACATTAGTTGTCAAAGACAACACTGGAGTGGTTGCTGTCAGTATCTTCCCAAACATCTCGTTGAGTTCCTTTTACTGAGCTGAGTACCCGAGGTCAACAGATCAAACTCCTGAGTACAGGTATCGAGGACAACTCGATAAAACTCGGTGGCCTCGTCACAATCTGGACTGCCTTTGCGTCCGAGAACTCTTCCGCCCATTCCAACGTCCGCGTTCCCTACGCATCATTTATTATCAAGGTTCATCCTTCCCAAACATCACCCTCTTGCATCAAGTTCCATGAAGGCGTGCCGGATTCCAAGTTCACCAACCTTTGCCGCCTACCGCTGGATTACAACCCCGAGTCTTCATCCTCACAGATGCTTGGCCTGATGAACCTCAGGGCATATCTCAACAGCGGTCATGAAGGTGTTCCCGACCCCAGAATACTTGTTTGTGTCTCCAGCATTGGGCCACGTCGAACCGTCTGGTCAAGCAAAACCCACTCTGACTTGAATTTCATCGAGGTTCGAGTGTTTGATGAGACGGCTGATTGTATGCTGAGATTGTGGGAAGACAAGATTGTTTCGGCCAAGTCATGGACCCCAAATCAGACAATTCTGCTCATCACCCACCCCACACTTCGCCAGCCTGACACTAGAAACCCATCCCCCGAGCTGGGCATAAATAGCAGGTCCATGGTTGATGTTGACCCAGCCTTTCCCGATGCTGATTGGCTTCGGAAGATGGCGATAAACCGAATCAAGAAGGAGGTTGTCTACATTCCCTTCCCAACTGGTATTTGGAACGCCGAATTAGCAATCAACGGCCCGAACAGAACACTGTTCACTCTTGCAGACGTGGACGACTGCGTCCGTGATGATCCTGACGCCATATTTGCGGGGAAGCTCAACCTCGTGATAGTGGGCGTGTCCATTACAGACTACTTCAACAAGAAAAGTCTTTGCTGTTATGAATGGTATGAGACCTGCCTCCCCTGTTCCATCCCGTGCTCACTCACAACGCCTTTATAGTCCCACTTCAAGCTGCAGTCTAACAGTCTACGCCAACATACCCAACGCCGTCTGCAGAAACTGTCAAACCGCTCACCATTCCCTCGCTTTGAACCCAAGAATAATTGGGCCCCTGGTAGATGAAACAGGATGCATCGCTGCTGGGAAGCTGATTTGGAGCGATAGGGCATGGACAGAGTTGTTATTTGGGTCTGCACCTCCTGCACCATCCGATGCTGCAAAGGGCAAAACTTGCACAACAAAGATCAAGACAGAGAATAACCAGGATAAGTCAGAGTTCGACTACTTTGAGAACGAAGAAGACCCGTTTGACGGGATCGACGAGCCTGAGCACATCGCCACTTCGTCGACACCTCTGGTGGCTGAGTATCAGGCTTGGAGGGAGCTGACGAATTTGGAGTACCCTGCGCTCAAGGAAGTTGAGGAACAGTTGTTATTCTCAAGGATTACGCTCACGTTTGGGTGGTCGCCTGCTGTGGGGCGTTTGTGTGTGTTGGGTGTTGAGTGGTGACTTTCTTCTATTTTTCTGAGAACTCTTTTTTGCCCGGGGGTAGGTGGGATTGATGATCTGGAACAGATGAAATTGTTTCTCTGAAGTTATTTGCATTTGACAGCTTACCCTTGCATGTTCATTTCATTACTGGCTAGAAAGTTTATGACGATTTGGTTGAGATCGGTGGATGGATGTACGCGAGAAGACGATGGAGTAGACAGAATGTGCAATATTAGATGAAAATTCGCAAAGTCGAATATATGGGATTAGTTATTGTCAGATGCATAGCAACACATACGTCCGGATGGGTAAGATACCAGATGAAAAACAATCAAGACAAAGTACGCACACCTCTATCTAACCCCCTGAATGACTGCATTCATCTCCGTATCACAAAGTGTAACCATTCTCTCTATGGTGTAACCCAGTGCGCACACACACTGACAGACACACTGGAACTCCTGGCGAAGAAGAGAAAGTGGGAATTTATTAGGAACAGAAAAGCGGTAGGACGGTGAAATGTTGGCTACGTACACACAAGAAAAGGGAACAAAAGCAAAACCAGTTGAGGGGGGAACGAAACAGGGGTTTGCTGTCATTGTATTTAAATTAGTAATTAGGGGCAGTGTGCAATAGTGTAGTGTAGTGTAGTGTAGTGTAGTGTAGTGTAGTGTAGTGTAGTAGTGTAGTGTAGTGTAGTGTAGTAGTGTAGTGTAGTGTAGTGTAGTGTAGTAGTGTAGTGTAGATCCGGTCGGGGTTAAATAATCAAACATCAAGTACATAAGTGGGTGGCGGCCCTTGCGAGCCTTGTGTGTCAAGTTAGGAAGGGATGGAGAAACACAGAAAGTTGATTATAGCTGTAGGGCAGGTACACATACAAAAAAAAATAAAAAAAATTAGTTCTCCGAGGAAGGTATCTCGGTAAGATGGATAGTCATCCCAACCCATGAGCGAGGTAATATACTCCCAGGCGATTGAAAGAACTAGTCGCACCAAAACACAAGAAATTCTCCAGGCACACAAACTGGCTGCTTCACACTTGTATTAAATATAACACGGTTGCAAAGCACATGGGAAAGAAATTGCAACCAAACGAGAATCCAGTTCCATTCAGTTACGTCGTGTCTAAAAGCTAATGCCCAGCAAAAGACTTTTTTGATGTCTCTTCAACTTCAAAAAAAACCCTCCCACCGCCTTTTACTTCAACCCCCCCTTTCCCACCATTTCACAAATTCCGGTTATTAGTAATATTTCCCTTCCTACCCCCTTTTTCAAAGGAAACAGAGAAAACGGAGAGAATTAATCTAATCTTCTGAGTATGGTGGTGCTGTGGTACCGTTTTTGTAGTAACTCAATGACCCCGCGACGCGTCCCAAGAATGACCGATGATTAGGCATTACAACCGAAAAAGGAAAAAGAAGAGAGAAGAAAAAACCAAAGGGAAAGATGTTTCTTTTTTTTTTTTACAGGAGCATGGCTCAAGCAGAGGTAAAAGAGACAACAGACATTATATGGTTAAGCGGAGCTGCTGCTGCTTAGAAAAGCTTGTGCTCGAGGGTCATGTCGGACTCGGGCTCGAGACCAACGCAGGCGCGGAAGATGTTGATGAGGGCGCTGCGCTGCTTGGCAAGAGAGTTGATGACAGGAGTGCCGGGAGGAGTGAGGGGAGCCTTGAGCATGTAGCTGAGAATGCTCAGAACGCTGTGGAAGCTCTGGTAGTCGTTGGTGGCGGCACCGTCGCTGGAAACAGCCTTCCACTTGATACGGGTCATCATCTCGGCAATAAGGACGAGATCGATGATCAAGGGGGAAGCAAGGAGGGAGTCCTCACAGACATTGAAGATGGAGATGGTCTGGTGACCACCCATGAAGATCTCAGCGTAGTACTCGTCAAGGGCGCGCTTGTCATCACCGACAGCGGGCATGTACTTGATGACGACGGTGTGGTCGGGGTGCTCACCCTCCTTGTAGAGGACCGAGTTGGCAGCGACCATGTCGTCGACAACGTTGGACTTGGAGATCTCCTTGGAGCGGAACTGCTTCTGGGAGCTCAAGTTCTTGCCGTCGTTGTTGCCAAGGTGGTTGTAGCTGGCAATCGAGGTGAGCTTGATGCCGGCGTTGATGAGGAAGTCAACGAGAGCAGACTTCATCTTGGTCTGGCCAGACTTGAAGTCGTCACCACCAATGAAGGCATTGTGCTTCTCAGCTAATTCAATGGCACCGGGAACGAAGGTGTTCTGGGGAGAGCCGTTGATGAAGGGAGCACCCTCGAGAATGCAAGCAACAGCGAAGACGGTCGAGGGAGAAACCTCGAAGTGGCCCTCCTCAATGGACTTGAGAAGGTTCTCGGCGGTGTCGTTCACACCGGGGAGGATCTCGGCGAAACGCTCAGTGTTGGCAGTCCACTGAACAATGACCTTGTCAAGGTTGTTGGCGGCCTTGAAGTCACGGATGTCCTTGCGGATCTTCTCGACGTGGGCATTGCAGGCCTTGTCACCGGGGAGGATGTTGTCGGCACGGTCGGTCTGGTTGGCAGCAATGAAGTCGGGGTAGTAAATGCTGGGAAGAGGGACCATGGCGGCCATCTCCTTGGCGACCTGGGCCTTGAGAGTGGGCTCAAGAACCTCAGCACGATCCATGGCCTGGGCGAGGTTCAAGCCGCTGATGTCCCAGCCGCCAATGACGAGATCATTGGGGTGAACCATGGGGAGGATGTCATGAAAGGGAATGTTGACATCGGCACGGGTCTTGGCATCAGTACCAAGCTTGATGGTGGAGCCCATGATGAGCGAGCCGTAGTAGTTGGCGGACTGCTCGCCCTTGCGGGTCTGCCACTTGAGGCCGCGGCGGTTGGCAATGATACCGGCGGTGACGGTAGAGCCGTTGTTGCCGCCCCAGCCGACAAGCATGATGCCGAGCTTGGGGACCTTGCGGTCGACGGTGAAGTTGTAAAGGGTCTCCTTTGGGACGGCAACATACTTGCCGTCCTGGCCACGGGACACCTCTGTGGTGCGGTAGGTATACTTGGACTGGATCTGGTCCTCGGTATAGAGCACGTTGGGGGAGTTTACGGTGAAGAGGGAGCCCGCGGGGGCAACACCGTTGTTGTGGATAGGTCCATCACCGTTCGCGGAGCCCAAGTCAGAATCAGCGTGGGGAGTCATCTTGGCGGTTGGTTTGCGAAGTTTTGGTGGTGTATGTGTGTGTTATAGGTGGAGTTCGAGTTTAGCCGGTTCGCGAGATGGGCGATTTATGGAGTATAAGGCGAGTCCGCTGAGCCTGCTGGAGAAGCAGAACAACGGGCTCCGGCGTATGGGTGATGGACCCTTAAATACAAGTTAGCCGTCTGAAGCAGGAGAATTGGTTCGTGGTCAGGCAGGACAACGCAGACACGGCAAATGTCCATTGAGGCCGTTCGGAACCCGCGTGAAGCCGTACCGTAGCAGCCTCGAGATGGGACATCGGCCCAGGCCGCAGATGCAAGACAATGGCACATCACTCAACAATAAAAAGGAGGGTCATGCAACTTACGAGTTAAGGAGGTTGGAGAACGTTTTGGCGGTTCTAAGTGATCGCGGCCCGGAAGCTACGCGATCAACAAAAGAAGAGGCGAAAACGTGGAAGAGGGAAGGGGTGAGGGTTTGGGTGGCGGTGGCGGTGGAATCTGGCAGACTATGTTTGAGTTTGACACGAGTACTGGGAAAGCGTGGGTAAAACAAAAGAATTCGTCTGGCAGTTCGACAGGCAAGACCTTCCTTTTTATAATCGAGTGAAAGGTTGGGAGTGCTGGACTACATGGGCGGTGAAGAAAATCACACTACCGACCAAGGGCTCCACGTCTCGGACAATTCGGCGCGCTCAAAGGCACCGTCCACTGGGCGATTGATTGTTGCTGGCGGGGCCCATCCATGAAAGGGATCCAGGGGCTGGCATCCAATGCATCCATTCCATTCCATTCTCGCCAAAGATCCAATATTGAAAAAAAAACTAAAAAAACTGCTCCGGGCCTACTGCCCATGCGACATCGCACCCGGGCCATCACGCCTGCATATACCAAGAGATAAGGGTCTATGGTTGGTTGATCTATGTGCTTCCCCAAACCCATGGTATGCAGATGGGGATAATGCATGAGGTCGTAGCAGCTCTCATCACAAATTTGCTGACTGATGCAATGTGATGCCAGCACAAGGTGCGAGGATCCATCAACAAAAGTTAAGTTCAAAATATGTGGATGTCAGAACTGTTGGGACCACGCCCAATCAACCCCCGCCCCGCAATCCCCGCTACAACCATGCTGTGCGGTAGCGGATGGCGGGGTAGGAATCGGGAGCCATAGTCGTTGATTGGCTGTTGATGCCGTCAACACCAGCTCTTCCTCCAAAAACCGGACCCCTCCGGAACGGACGCATGGGAACCCCGTGTATTGAAGCCCGATCTCATCTCGCTCTCCTGAGAGACTCCTCCCGTACCACACCACGCGGGCGGAGAATATTTTTGGGGGGTCGTCAATTCTCTCTCCTTTCTTGTTGTCAATGACAACTCACTGTCAGCAGCGTTGCCAGCCGCTTCCATGTTGGCCAATTGCTAAAACGCACTTGTCGTCCAGTTGTTCAAAGTTTTGGTGGGACCCTGGGTGGGACTGACACGTTCCTCAACAGTATCACAACTCACTGCTGGTCCCTCATTGTAACTTAGCTTACTTACAATCACAAGCCCTGGGCAGTTTCCATCATAGTTGGCTCAGGGTCCTGTCGGCACGGAACAACATCTCGTACATCTCGTATTGACAAGACGTCCCATCCCGGATGCATATGATATTGATTCAAGTCGCACGGACACTTTGCTTGCAGTTGGTGATGGTGGCGCCCATTTGTCAAGCTGCAAAATCGGGGCTCCCACGCCTCCCACCTACATCACGATAAGCAATATCGCTGGATGATCCCGACGTTCCTACAATGCTCCCGGGGCCAGTAAGAATCTAGTTGGTTCCTGTTGGCTGTGCCTCTGTTGCACTCGGGTACGCAAAACAAAGGTTCCCCATAGGTAAATTAGTATCATGACATACGACAAATGTCATCGACGATCACTCCCCAACTCGGGTCCCCGGAGAAACAATTGTTTTCTGCTCTTTCCTTATCAATTAACCACCAATGGTCCCTCGCCTGCATTGCTTCATGTCGATGCGAGGGGATGGGGATATCATGTATGTCTCCCTGAGGCGTGGAAGAAGCCGGCGGTCCCGGGGCATGAGTACCACTTCCTAGTGGTTCAAGTCATCGTGAGGGTGGGAAGCATCATCTATGCTTCTCCGGGACTTCGGTGCAAATCCACCGAGCAGCAAGGAAAATCACTGCCGTATACGATTAAGGGCTCAAAAGACGGCCACGGGGAATGTGGAACCGAGAGAGTCAGATGCCCGACGTGTCTCGTCAAGGTTGGCTGCCATGCTGCGTATACCTATGTCGGTTGCTGTCAACTGCGAGATCAGTGCATCGTGCAGCAAAAACCATGTGATGAATGAGTCCTTCCAAACCCCACGCTTCCTGTGATTATCATTAGCTGATGACGCGCAATCTTCCCGAGTAGTCGACGCTCGGGAGACCACTTTTTCAGGCATATGAGTGAGTTTATATGGCCATTCGCTACCCCAAAAACTGACGAGTCAGAAAAAGTGCCAGCGAAGCATGTAATAGGCCAAGAGCAGCAAGCACACTGTGGGATCGTCAAGGGAAAATGGCTGACGTGCAGCTGATGAGTGATGAGGTGCTGTTGTGGCTGTCTCCCACTCTATGTTGAGTTGGGGCTGCATAATATGCAATGAGATGCAGGTATGAAGACCAATGTGGAAATCTGTCTAGCCAATTTGACCAACGGTTCTTCCCTTCGTGGGGTCACAACAGGAGGTGGGTGGCATCGGGATGCATTCCTACCCTCCAAATAGTCAGAGCCTGACGATTTCGAGGCTGTGGATGACCCGTGTTGAAATAGGTATATGAGGGCTGTGTTCAGGAAACACATAAGCCGTCGCTCGTCGAGTGTAAAAACGATGTGTCGACTTGATTTTCTTTTGATCATCAGGCTAGGTCCAACCTGATACACTTGTCCGGCCTCTAGACGGGCCGAAATGGTGTAACTGCGTTCATTTACCGCCGCCTGGTAAAGGCCTGTGATGGTCCTGGCCAGTCAAGTCGACCACAAGAACTTGGGGGCAGATTTGGCTGGGTGGGGGTAGATGTTTGGGCCGTGTGAAAGGTCGTCAAGCGAAATCGTTCGATCCCTCAGCAATTAATTCAGCACACTCACATGGTTGAGTACCAAAGCCGGCATACGTGGTGTGGCCTCGAAATTGGGATGTGAAAATGGCAAAGATGAGTGTTCTGGAAGAAGTCCGAACAGCAGGGGCTTCTCGGTGGTCGGCCACATACCCTTCCCACCGTGGAGGCTCGGCAAGGCAAGTTCCTTTCCTGCCAAATCATTGGCTGCATCAGGAGGCGATCAATCTCGCAGCAAGAACAACTCACGAAGCGTCTGGCGTGAACAACCATTCAGCCGCCTCCAACGCCTTGTAACCCAAAGGATCGAAATGAGTCCCGTGAGTAACCGTAATTGGCGGTGTTTGGTGTTGATAGCCGCCATACCAATCAACTAGTTTAAAACTCGTGATAAGGCCTTGGAAGGCTGCGGCCCATGAAGCATCTCATAATTTCTTGTAGTGTATGGTTGCAATCTGTAATTCGTGCGCCTGGCCGCTGCATTCGGGTTACTCGGCCGAGCGGTGAAGCTTCTTGGCGCAAAGGTGGGTTGGTGGTGAAGGTTGCAGCGAATGCATCGTTATTTCCTAGGACGACGAGGTGCAGGAAAGCCAAAATTTTCTCGAGGCCTTTCGAGTTATCGAGAGCGCATGAATCAGCGGACCGAGGTTGAGACGCGAATGATGCTTCCCTGAACCGCGAAGTTTGGAGTGTGGCCGACCACTGACAGCATCGATGATAATAAAACACACCATTGGACAATGGTGAAGGTGGTTTCCTGCAAGGTACGGATAGCAATCCCCGCTGCTTTAAAACGGTCCGCGAGTGAGAATGCTGCCATGTTCCGATGCCTGTCGAGACAACAAAATAAAAAGTGGACCCCCAAGATTACCTTCAACTTCCGCAATTGATCAGATCCATGGATCTCTGGCCGTCGTGGCGGTCTGCGAACAATTGGCAATCGTCGATTTTTGAGCGTTGCATCGTGGACATGGCGAGCATGAAGAAGGGGCGTTCTGCCGAGCTAGAATGCAACAGCATTGGAAAAACGACCGAAATGATGGCCGGCGTGACGGCCACGAGACACGGCACATGTGGTGAAATATGCGAATGAAATAATAATTCGAGTTGGTATTGTGCCTCTCCCAAGCTGTCTCTTTTTGTGTTACCGTGCCCTACCTAGGTTTCAAGATGTCGGTTTGGCTGCCGCAGATAGGACTTGGCTCTTTTGGCAAACTCCCACCTTCTTTATTCCCTTTGCCTTCTCTCCCTCACCTTGCATGCGCCACCAATGGAGATTAACCTGTGTCGACCCCACCGCCCCTGACCTGAGGCGAGTCTATTTGCGCAAGGTGCCCGCGAGCCTGGCTTCGCAAGAACACCAAAATTGGATGATTCTGTGTTCCATTCGACGCTGGGTAGGTCGTATGGAATACCTCCGGACGAATTCGTAGAGGTGCAGTGTATTTGTGGAGGTGGCCGTCGGTGGCGGTCACTTGGTGGTGGTCAGGGGGTGGGTCTTTGGGCCCTGTCAACTTGATCCTCCCTCCATCTGTGCGCATCGCGCAAATCGGTGCGGAGACGCTCGGGCCTGGAAAAAGAGGACCTGCAGAGAAGTGGACAGGACGGGGGTTTGTCCAGGGCGCACCGAGGACCCCCGACCAAGACCCTTTTTTTGATCATCTCGACCCTCATCACGCTCGACGCCAGGGCCAGGGTCGCGCTCACGGTCGCTTCTTCAGCAAACCCAACTTCTCCCTTCAAGGAAAACACATGCTTACACGTTCCGCCTCCCATCCCTAAGGTCGACCTCGTCTGCCTCCGCATTCGAGACACGATCCGCAACAACCGTCACCCGCCTTCCCCACAGATCGCTCATCATTCCGTGCAGTCGGGCAGTCGTTCCCTGTGCATAGCCCCCAGCTTGGCATCCCTCGCTCGGATCCGGATTGTTTCCTGTCTGGACCCTGTTTGTGTAAAATCAAGGTCCTTCCCAGCTTTCTTCTCTCAAGGGTCTCTTTCTCGTCGTAATCATTGCTTAGCCGGTTGCTGGAAAACAACCGCTACTTCTGGACACATACAAACCAACACCTTCAACACCACGAGCTCGGCCATCTGGACCCTCGATAATTCCCGGGTCGGCCTCATCGATACGCCTGATACGCGTTCTAATCACGAATCATCAGAGAAATTCGCCGGGTTCAGGATAGGGACTGGGGAACCCGGCGGAAAGTCAAACTCGGATATCCCAGCTTCACCGATCGGACATCCAGTAACCCAATATCGAGACGCGCCGCGATTTCCATGCTATTGAGGGAACATCGAAAAGTTGTCAGGAAGGATATTGGGTATCAATTTAAATAGTAGATGGCGGAAGTTGGCAGCAGAGAGTCGCGCTTTGTGCCGACAGTCAAATGTTCAACATGTGGTTGCCAGGTGGAAATATCGCTCATGGGCGAACATATTTGCGATGGGTCGTCTTCAGCTGTTGAGGGTAGGGCGCCGATCTCGTCTATGGATGACTATTCCACCCGCATGCTAACCACGTTCTTAGATACGCCACCAATGCCAACACCCTCATTATTTGAAAGGTTCAACCCGTGGGGTGGCTCTTCGACCTCGACCGAGAAACAGCAACCTCGGGCACCACCTCAGCTGGATACCTCCGCAGCCAGTACGCTTGACGTATCTCGAGCTAAAGAAGCGCCTGCTGACAATGGTCCAGATCGTTCCTACACGGCCCAAGGCCAACCGTCGCCAGAGAGTCTGTCGAGCGGATCGCAACCGAGCGACCAGAACCTCTCCCCAAAGACGCCGAGCGGTCGGCCTGGAGCCGACAGAACCGACGATGATTTTGGTCCGCAGATCGCAAACAATTCGCCACCTCCGCAACAGCCTAGGAGAGTCGGAGGGTATGGCGGATTGGGAGACGGAAGTGGAAATGGGGACGATGATCAGAAGCTTTCGGCAAATCCGCCGAGGAAGACATCGAACTTGATGGATCGTATGAACAATATTGCTCCGGGACCCTTCGATTATGGCAGACGCCCCTCGGCCAGTGCGCGTAGCGATAATCTTGAACGCCCAGGGACTTCAGCCTCCAATATCAGCACCTTGAGCGTAGGGCAAGGTCCGCGAATGCCGAGGAAGAATGGATATGGAGGGTTTGGACCTCCGGCAAGAAGTCCAGGTGGTGGGATGGATGACCCTCCATTAACTCCTAGCCGGGCCGACACTTTTCCCCGAATGAACGACAGTTTCCCTGCTCCTTTGCGGACCCCTTCGGCACCGTTTAATTCCGCGACACTTCGACCCGATAGTAGGATGCGTCTCCCATTGGACTCATCAGAGGACCAGCGCCTCTCAGTCATGAGTACTCAGTCTGCGAGGAGACCAAGCCATGGCCCAGATACCTCTCGGCCTCCTCCTCCCCGGAGCGCTTCGTTTCAGCCGAAGACACCTGGGCTCCCAACCATTAATCTAGCGGAGGAATTCGGCATTGGTAACCCGTACCACACACCTTCTGACTCAATAGCATCATCAAGCATATCAGACCGGAGCACCCAATCGGAGCGTCGCCCAAGCCAAGCGAGTTCGCGTACTAGCCCACCGCGGTCTTTAGCATCAAGATCATCGGGAAGAAGGCCTTCTGATACCTCAAGTTATGACAGCATGGCAACTGATCTCCAACCCTCACTTATCGATAGAAAAGGAAAGCCGGGAATGCCGTTATCTCCCCTCAAGCCTCCACTAAGCGCACTAAGAGACAGACAGACAGAACGAGGATATGACCCCAGGATTGATCCCGCAGTTCAGAACCCTCGCCTCGGCAAAGGAATGTCCCCGACGCCTTCACCAACAGTAGATAATGACTCACGGGACGATCCTGCAATTCAGTTCCCTCGACCGATTGTAGCAATGTCTCCTGCACTTGGGCCTCCACCTCCACGACCAGCCAGGTCTCCGCCCCGCGCAGTTCCTGCCCCCCTTGATCTTGGAGATGTTCCACGGCCAGCCAGGTCTCCGCCTCGCGCAGTTCCTGCCCCTCTTGATCGTGGAGATGCACCACGGCCAGCCAGGTCTCCGCCTCGCGCAGTTCCTACCCCTCTTGATTTTGGAGATGTACCTGCTATGTTAAGACCCGGGAATGCGAACGGCGGTGCACCATCGCCACTTTCTCCAGGAATGCCTTCGCCAAGGTGGAACGGGTCCGCGCAACAAGACGACGAGCTGTTGTTTACTCGCCCTCGGGAAACCCCAACACCATCACCGGACATGATACCTTTTTCCCCAATCTCCCCGATACAGAACCCAATCTCACGAGACCCTCGCGAGGGCCTAAGAAAATCGCCACCAAGAGCGGCGCGAGACCCTCGCGATGACGCCCGGGATAAGTCCAGATCCGGTCACGAGAGGTCCCAGTCACGACCGCAGAACATGGCTGTGCCATCTTCACGAGGTGATTGCAAAGCCTGCGGCTTGCCGATCACAGGCAAGTCAATCTCCAGTGCTGACGGTCGCCTGACGGGACGATACCACAAGTCCTGCTTCGTTTGCTCGACGTGCAAAGAACTGTTTACGTCGGCAACTTTCTACGTCTTGGATGATAGGCCGTACTGTGAACAGCACTACCACAAATTGAATGGCAGTTTGTGCGGGAGCTGCGGTAAGGGTATCGAAGGCCAGTATTTGGAGGACGAGGCAACCAAGAAGCATCATGTGGGTTGCTTCAGGTGCGGCGATTGCGGCATGGCGCTGAAGGATGGATACTTCGAGGTGAATGGACAGGCGTTTTGCGAAAAGGACGCTTGGAGACGAGTGCAGCAGCCGTTGGTGGGTAATGGCAACAGAGGGCCACCGCGCCCCGGAGTTCCGGGAGGTGGCTACGGTTTGCCGGGAGGGCCGAGGGCCGGCCCTGGTGGTCCCTTCGGACCTCATGGAGGAAGCAAACTCGGTCCTGGCCCTAGGCCACGGATGGAGAAGAGAATGACGAGGTTGGGAATGCTTTGAGGACGAAGACGATGAGATTGGGTATTACCCATCCCGGCCATCGAAGTATTGTACTCGCACGACCAACGCAAACAACCCCAATAACCCACCCCGGAACCTGCATATTCAACTTCTACCAAACAAACATTAATATTAATTTTCACAACCACACCCGACTTATTTTATTATTATATTTTTGGCACGGAACACACGAGACAAACGGCTTGACGTCTTATTTTCTTTTTTACTTCTTGCATTCTATTTGTTTTTTATCGACGCACTCATAGACTGAGGGATTGCTTCTTTGTTTTTTATACCCGATGACGATTTCCCTTCATATACCCAACAAAACAGGATTCGGATTCGCCTCTTATCATTTCAGTATATTTATTGTTTTACCGCTTGTTTTCCTTTGTCAGCATTTGAAGATATTTATCTTATAACAATACTTCTTCTCATTTTGAATATGATTGTTGAGAGAAGAAGAAGAAGATGGAAAAGGCAGAGGAAGAAACTTGGATCCTGAGAAAACTGAGGGGGAAGTGAAGAGAGGATTTGGACTGGGAAAATGAAGGTCGAAAGGCGGTGGAAAATGACAGGTTAGAGGGAAAGGGCAAGGACACTCAGTGTTTGCAACCTCATCAAACTACACACATATAAAACACAAAAGAATGTTACATCATTTAATCTATCTCTCGATACCACGGCCGAAAGTTTTAGTGTTTTGTGTTTCGTGGCAAATGCAAGGAACCGATGTCGTCGTGTGTTTGTTACATGTTGTGCTACGCGTAATGATTGATCTAGCCGACAACTGAAAAGTTTGATGTTTCCATGGAGCCATATCATTGCGTTTGATGAGTTGAGATCTCTTGCGGCTTAATTCGGTAATAATGTAATCCATACACAGCATATGATTTATCTTTACAGCTAACTGTATCACATATTCGCCTTTACATTTTTGAATTGAGAAGGAGGTGGCGTCTCTCTCTGTGCCGGCTACGGTATTACACAAATAATCTCATCTCACTTACTTCTTGATTACATGACATGGATGAACAGGCGGACATTGTACCTGACAAACGTAATCATCCCGTCGCACAAACAGGTCTCACCAAGCACACAGAGACAATATCGCACCGTCATCACCATCCAAATCAAGTATGTTGCCAACACAACATGATAACATCTAGCACACAATACTCGTACGAATAGTTAGGGACATAATAGAAAAGATCTCCGATCGAGAGTAAGTCCGCAAGACAGTTTGTGTTTGCTTGATATCAACACCGACCACCAAAACATTTGAGAACTCCAGTGTCTCGGCTCGTTGTTGTTTTCGTCTGAGACTTATTTTTCCTCGTAGCAGCAGATAGCAAAGAACAGAGAAAGTATTATATATAGCAATACTCATGATGACTTTTTTTGGTTTTTTAAATCCAGGGTTGATGATAACCATTACAAGTATATCCATAGTTTAGGGGATTTCGCTCGCCTCCAAGGCGCTAGAAGCTTTTTTTTTCTTTTTCTTTTCTTTCTTATCAGCACTCGATGAAATTGAACGAGCCCGTTACTACCGTTGCCAAGCTAGGTACACACACAGTTTCTTCTTTTCAGGGGGAATTTCTAGGCGGTGAACCGACACCAAACAAAAAAGTGCTTATCTCGGTTTTCGCCTTGTTGGGTGTAACTCCCGTTCGGTAATTACCTATGCACAATAGTGTACTAATTGTTCAAACGCATCAACAGCTCGATCGATTTGAGTACAACTGCTAAGGATGGTCTTGTAACAGCAGGCGAAATGGGTGACTTGTAGACGATCTGTGTTTCGGACAGATGAAGGTTATTATTTTGCGGAAAGTGAAAAAAAACTGAAGTGTTACGGGTGGGTGCATCGTGCAGCTGCTGATAATTAAATATCTGACAAAACCTGGTGAAACCAGAACGGGTGGCTTGAAATTCTGCCCGGGAAACACGAGTGATCGACAACCTGGAATCTGGTCCCTGTCGATCGCTGCTAAAAACGCCAGCTTGATACTTTGAGTTCTTCGCCTTCCAGGACGTTTTTTTCAAGCTCAATTGGAATCTTGTCATTGTTCAGATCTCTTGGAAGTGTTGGCATTTCGTTTTGTTGCTTCTTGTCGCCCAGAAATCTAGACTGTTCTTTCGCGGGTGTTCCTGACGGGATGCCAAGGTACCGATTGCTTTCCTGGTTTCTTCGGGTTTCTTGGCCGCAGGCAAACCCCTGTCTGCCGCGATGGGAAGGACGATTAGAGTTGGACAAAAGCCCCTTGCATTACCTCGTACGACGCGGCAGGCAACTGGATGCTTACACTGTCACAGTCAAAGTGAGATCCGATCAAGATGCGGCGCAGCTAACCAGATTGTTTGGAAGTCATGAGCCGTGACGGAAACAAGAATTTTCTTGTTTGTTTTTATGGTGATCAACATGGAATGGTACCGTCAGAAGCCGTTGGCTAGGTATTTCTCAAACGACCCCTTTTCAAGATGTGGAGAAAAGAAGCTTTGACAACAACGTATGCCCCTGCACCAGAATAGTGGCCGGTAGCGCAATGCACCAGCCTTTTTTAGAAAATGGAGGTGACAGGTCCTGGTTCTTTCGACTTTTTCGTGCATCTAGAAGATAGGCAATCTCCACCGCCTCGAGAAAATCTTCAGGGGCAAGTTCGGGACTGGCGGTGCCTTCCGCGTTGGTGTCTCCGAGGTGTCGATTGGTCCGGGATGGCTCCGCCGGTCTGGATGTTGGATTTTCCTGGGAGGGAAAGAGCAAGCGGATATCCTCTGCGAGCAGGCGAAATACAAGTGGATTTGGTGTCTCGTTGTGCAACTTCGAGCTGTCTCATCTCGTTTTCTTCCTTCTTCCTCTCTTCTACTCATCTTCACTCTCGTCAGGACCAGTCCTGTGTATATACCCTTTCTGAACTTTTTGTAATATTGAAACCAGCGGTTGTCCGGCCTGTGTGCGTTGCGTGTAACCTGCACTCTGCCGATTTGGCCCTCCCTGACCACCATCTTAACGACATCATCAGTGTGGGCAGATTGCTGGTCTCTCTTCCCACTTTCATCTGTTCCCTCGCCAGTCGTCCCCCGGGTGTTCCGGTCCTTTGGTCACAGCTCGGCACTTTGGAAACACAGCAACAACAACCGAAGTTCTGTCATCATCACACACGAGACCGACGCCGAGTACCTGTAGCTCTTTGGCCCGCTTTCTTACAAACAGCACTGAAATGTTCGTTTGATCGCCAACCCACACATCATAGAGCCTCAGGTTGGCTCTCCGCATCGACGAGACCGTTATCCCCTCCTTTCAGACGACGTCGAACCCTACACCATGTTGACAAAGACACATGTGCGCCGAGTTCTTTCTCGGCCAAAGTCGTCAATACCTGTCATTGTAGTCTTCACCTTTGGTTGGATCTTCTTGATGCACCTAGTCGGACTATATCGCATACCATTCCTTGGCCAACGAGGTCCTCCTATAACTCGAGATCCCAGTGAGTAGGCCCTGACCGGACAGTACCACAAATACAAATTTCGACTGATGCTGACCCAAACACAGGTGAACGCCGTGTGCAGGTGCTCCAAGCACAGAGACAGTTGTATGAAAAAGAATTTCACGAGCTGGAGAAGTAAGATTCATCCCATTAAAATTCCTCCGTTATTCTCAATACTGACTTGTCATGTATTCAGGAAACCCGGCCTAGGCGCTCTTTATGGAAACACTTTGGAGACCCTCGCCGATATCGATACCAGGAAGCCATCCCAGGAGCGCAAGTTGATTCCTACGGACAACACTACGTCCTACACCACCGAAAAGCCCGTCATCTTCAATCCGTATCCGAAGTACAACACACCTGCTTGGTTGTCTCGCCACGAGGAGCACGTGCCATGCATTGGCGCCACTGGAGCCGTGGTTCAGGATATCCTAGCTTTCAAGGGCCGTCCTCGACAATTCCCGGAACCGGGATTTGGAAGCTACAATGTCCTTGACATCGACCGAAACCTCTGCTTCGAGCGTGAAACTCGGATGGGCCAGTACGGTCTCCTTCCAACGATGGACAAGGACGGCAAAGAGATTGATTGGGATCAGATTAACTGGGGCAAGCTTCAGACCGAATGCCATGCCCAAAACAAGGCACGATTTGCCTTAACCAACCCCACAAATGAGTTTGTCGACGCCAAACCATCCGAGGATTCAGAGCCCAAGGACGATGATGAGAAGGAGGCAGAGTCTAAAGCCAAAGAGCTCTCGGAAACCATGGGTCGTTACTGGCGTGGTCATATGAACATGAAGCTTGACAAGAGAGACCTCACAGAGGAATCGATCGAGAATAAGAAATCATCAAATGTAACAGTCAAGATCAAGGAGCAAAGAACAGCTCTTTTGCTGCGGTCATTCACCGGCAAGGATTACAACGACAACGATAAGCAAGCTATGCGATCTCTTATTACCGAGCTGAGCCTCCGCACGGGCGGCGAATACCAGGTTTTCTTGTTTGTGCATTACAAGGAGGAAGAGATCGACATCTGGGAGAGCGAGGAAAAGTACAAGGAAGCTGTTGAGAAACATGTTCCCCAAGAGTTCCGCAGCATTACTATACTCTGGAACGAGTGGGCTGTCGACCAATTTTACCCCAAACTGACCAGCAAGGCACGCAAGGTACACAACGGCCAGTTCCTTCCAGTGCAGCTTTTTAGCCAAGAATTTCGCGAGTTTGATCACGTCTGGAACTGGGAGATGGATTCTCGGGTTATGGGACAGCACTATGACGTCCTCAACAAGCTTGTCGAATTTGCCCGGAAGCAACCAAGAAAGGGTCTTTGGGAGCGAAACGAGAGGTTTTACATCCCTTCTTTTTACGGTGGCTATGACTCCAAATTCCGAGAAACCGTCGAGAGTCAGACAGCCGGCGACTCGATATGGGGAGCGCCTCAGGTGTCAGTTGTCAAGCCGATTGGACCCAAGCCTCCGGTTGAGACGCCCGAGGAGGATGACTACAAATGGGGTGTTGGTGAAGAGGCCGATCTCATCACACTATCACCGATGTTCAATCCCGTTAACAGCGGGTGGGTGATGCGGAATCAAGTGTGGGGTTATCGCTCATTGTATTTCTCGTGGGGAAGTCTCCCTCGTCGAGCTACCATCATCACGCAGGTCAGGGCTTCGAGGAAGCTTCTCGATATCATGCATGCCGAGGATCTCAGAGGCAACCACGTAGCCTCGGAAATGGTAACGCAGACCACTGCTTTGCTTCACGGACTCAAAGCGGTGTATGCGCCCATGCCAGTCTTTTTTGACCGCGCATGGAGCGGTGCTCAGCTGGCTAAGTGGTTCAATGGCGGTCCCAAGGGCGAGAGTGGCAGTTTTGGAAGCGCCATGGGTTGGGGCCAGGAAGGTCGTTATCTCGGCGCAACATGGTATTTTCGTGCCTCTCCGCCGCAGAGACTATACAACAACTGGATGGGTTATGAGGATACTGGCATTGGTGGTGAAGAGTGGGAGGCACAAAACGGACGAACGTGTCTCCCTGCCATGATTCTTCATCCCATCAAGGAAGTCAAACCGACTGAAAAGGGATATTCGACCGATTCCAAGCTACCATATGACTGAGGCGGGAACAGCTGGTCTGCAAGATTCCGCATTCGTTTAAATTAATTTCTGTTCAGGAGTTTTAGGTATTGGGCGGAAGGGAAGGAAGCGGCTGCATCAACACAAAAGATAAAGGGGCAAAGATATACCCTGGGATGTGCATGTACTTGTATGATACCATGATATTGCGATCCGAAGAGAGGATCATGTTAGCAGAGCATCTGTAATCTTTAATGAGCAAAAGTTGTTTTAAGCTTTTTGATAAGGGCTCTTCGATCGCGGTCAGCACGCCAAGTCAGCAAAGTGGGACGAGATGGACGGCAGGGACGGCATTCTATTAGTGTTCTGGATTTCAGGGGTCAATGTGCACTCGAACAAAGAGTCGAGTTCCTGGACTTGGAAAACGGAATTCCTTTCCAAGAGCCGCACGACAGATCCGCATCTGCATCTCCACACCGCAAAGGTGTCCCGTGATGTTCCATCGTGACAAGTGTCACACAACATAGGGTAAGGAGTACGGGCATTCTTTTCGATCGATCAAAAGAAAATAAAATAAAAAGAAGGAAGCGCCGCAAAAGGGGTTGACTGGGATTGTGCAAGTGGGATTCCACATGTGTGATTCGGATGGGGAATCTGCGAACAAGCAAAAGGGGAAGCTGTCAGATCCGGGTCTCGAATCAAAAACAGGGCTGACCGCACAATCAAGAGCCCCAAGCACGACATGGGGCGTTGTGTGGGCGTTCGATTGACAGGGTTGTGGACCAAAGTTTGCACGAAGTGGTTCGATTTCTAGGCTGCCGACAGCAGAACTGGCCGCTGGGTGGCAGGTGGGCGGACGGCATGTCACTGATCAGCCCAGAACGACAAGCCACATGGATGAGGCACAGCCACTTTTGAGAAGCAACCAGCCAATCCGATGCCAGGGCGAGAGCAGCTGACCAATCAGAGGAATTGTATTTGCAAGAATTCCGGATGGCATTGTGAGATTGTGAGTCGATTGTGCCAGACTGGATGGACCCTGGTCGGTATTTGCTCACCCAGTCACACGATGCATTTCCAGGCACAGCGCACCGCTTGTTGGGTTTTAATGGATTTGGAGGCGGGGGGTGTGAGGTGAGATGGCCGCATGGCCGCATTGTATCGGCTGTTTTTTATAAAGGAGGCCCATTCTCTCCCTGTCTTTTCTTCTTTTCTACCTTTGGCTATTTCCCCCGTTTGCTTATAATAATACATTGATCTTCTCGATCTTGACATTTTCTTTCCTGGAAAGAAAAACCAACCCGTCGAACACGCCGTTTCTTCTTGTTCAACAGTGCTCGTCCCCCCGTTACTTGGCCAACTTTGGACATCCACTTATACGCACCACCGCACTCAACACCGTTCAATAACACATCACCTTGAACAACACAAACGCAAAGCAAATAGGAGAGATTCCGGTCAACACTTTCCAGGTTTTTCTTCACCGATAAATCACAATGTCGCCCACATACACAATGTCAGCACACCTGTGCAAGCAAATCTACTCTTCTTGGCGCCAAAGCAGGCAATCGTCTCCTGATCCTCTGCCTTCCCCACCCACCAACACCTTTGGGTCATACTTCCCTCAACAGCAACGATCATCATCACCCTCGTCCGAGAAGAGATCATTGGATCATGGAGACAGACAAGACAGCTCTCCTAATCCTCGTGGGAACTGGAGATGGGGGTCTCGCTAAATTTTGTTTCTTTGGATTACGGTACTCGTTTTGGTGGTTTGGTGGTAGTGGTCGGGGAGGTGACTTTTGAAGGAATTGTTTTCGATGATGGGAAAAAGAAAAATGCATCACCTACATGCCTACCCGGTATATACAACAGCGTCGATGAAGGGAGGGGGGTGAATATTCCTGTATTGGAAATCCCGACTTTGCTTACAACAACCACACACACACACACACACACACCGCACACACCGCTCGATAACTTGACGCCAAGAATCTCTGTAACAACTGGCGCTGATCGCTTCCACCACACCAACACCGCCAGACCATCATGACGAAAACCGAGTACGAAAATTAGTGCACTTTGCACCATTTCTTGCATACCCCGCCTTGTTTTTTTCCTCCCTTTTCTTTGGGTTCATTTTTATAAACAACATTAAGCATATTCATGGAGCGTCTGGGGATTTTTTGGGACTTTTTGTGGGTTATTATTACAACGCAACGCGAAACAAACAGGAATAACTGTTTTGAGGGGGGGAGTTGGTTGAGTTAATTGATTGATGGCTTTTTGCACATTTATTACACATAACTGGCTAGGGCGGAGTTTTAAGGTTGAACTTTTTTTATTTTTATCGAAGCAGCCTTATTACAAATGTGATTTTATTACAAAGCGTATTTTTTTTTCCCCCTTTGTGATTCAGGCTTTTTGTTTGTTTCGTGATTTGATCTTGAGATGTCGCCATTTTTTTTTTCTTCTTACAAATGTTAAAAGCCAAACTAGGCTAAGAAAATATGTTTTGTCGCAATTTTTAACTAAACCCCCTAAAAAATTGATCTTAGTTTGTTTTGTCCACGCTGTCCTTATTCTATTCCGCAGTTAAGAAAACCCGGTTTTTCTTCATGGTGGTGGTGTGTATGATTACACGGCCGTTTCGGTACCGATGTTCACCCACACGGGAGTCAGTGTGCGTGCGTGGTATCGTACCATTTTATATGCGGGATGGGATGTGATGGGATGGGAACAAAGAACGGAGATGGACGTTTTTGGATTGGGGGTTCACATTTTAATATTGCCAATCAGTGATAACTGGCTATAGAGGGCAGGTATGTAATTAGGTGGTTGAAGGTCAAAGTTTATGGGGGTGACAAAGTGATTTCAGCAACACAGATTAGAGTGAGTGTTCTGAAAGATAATAGTGTGTAGTACGGAGTGTAAGTGATAATACTTCTTCACCTACCTACCTACGGATTAACGTGGACTGAGAAAAATGCCAAAATTCCCCTGACGATCGGTACCCCCCCATTCATACAGAGAAACAAAATGTGGATACGATTGCGGAATGATGCAAGCCGCTCCCGCTGCCGCTTTTGCTGCATACGGATCGTATACGGATACAGCTGCCGCTCGCTCGCCTCCGTTTCGGCTCCCGTTGCCGGTTTTTTGTTTTGTTTGTCTGGTCTGAACGAGCCGGCTGAACGACGCCGCTCACTGCCGAGAAAGGGTTGCGGCTTTTTTTCTTTTTCTTTCTTTTCTTTTCTCTCCCGCTTTTGGTTTCGAAGGGGCGTGATTTATTAACATCTAACAAGGGGATTGCCTACTCGCTAATTATTTTTTATTTTTTATTTTTTTTTTAAAAAAAAGGACCAAATGGGGGAAACAAGGTTTTGTTTATTCCCCTAAATGCGAATAGGGGCTAAAGGGAAATAACAACAACATCAAGGTCAAGTATAATTTTCAATGAGATATGCATCGGCCATTAATGATTGTCGGAAATTGTTTGATTGTTTTGGGTATCAGTTGTTTCATTTTGCGGAAAGCGAATTGATCCAGTTTGTTGATTAATATCGCCGACGGTCAACGGAAGGAGAAAGCGGATTAATAGGGAAAAAAGACTGAGAGGATGGCGAGCTATAGCGTACCTAAACTTAACGTGATTTATCGTGTGTTCCCCCAATATGTGAGCGTACCAAGATCCATTCGTAAGTTCAGAGCAGAACAGCTACATAATATACCCACCATCTTGGCGAATCTGACAACTGAAGCAGAAAAAATCAAGTAAATCACCTTTTCTACCGCTTCCTTTTGGTAGCTTCTTGGGTTTCTTGAAACTCGTGATCCCGTCGGCCACTTGACTAAGAATGTCGAACGCGTCTTCACTTGATCCGGAACGAAGCTCTTATCGTCACAAGGACTGAGCCACCAGTCAGAAGCACCTGCTGGACCCTGATCTTCCGGTTAGAGATGTGATGCCATTTGAGCTGCTGTAGTAATCATTTCTGCAGTTGTGTCAGATGACTCGGAAGAGAATAAACGAGCAAGCGGTGGTCAAAGGTGACATAACGCTTGCCCAGCCCAGCATTGAGAGCCTGTCCTGCCATGGGAACAAATTCAAGTCCAACTTTCAATACCAGCTTGAAGGATTCAACGACAATTTCGCAGGCAAGCTGCCCCATTTGTCGGGCATGTACATGAAGATGAACAGGTCAGGGCCGGTAGTTCCTGCCGCGGAAGGGCCACTCACCTGAGCAATCATAGGCATCGCTTCAAGGATCGTCTCGGTGATCTCATTGACCAAGAAATTGTCGCAAACACATTTTCCTGCAGCATACAATTTGAAGGCCGCGCCAGCAGCGCCCCAGGGATGTGTTGCCCCCCTTAGGCTGCCAAACAACGTAACCATAGTTTTTTACTCTTCCCTCTTCTTTCGCTTCGTCGAGGATGCCAGTTTCGCCTCCAGGCCTTCCCCCCGCTCCCTGCCCCTTACAGCAGTTATAACACTGTATGTTGTCTTTTTATCTTTTTCTCGGATCAATTTAAAAAATAAAAAAAATAAAAAAAACCAGTTTGCCGCATTTTGATGCCTGATTACCGTCCGTGTCCGCTTATTGCACATAGCGGTCATCGATCCTAAACACAACTCTTGCGAGCAATAATCGTACATTCAGGAAAATCTGCAGAGACGGGTCAAATTTTGATTCCATTCCTCCTGAGTGAATATTTGAGATAGTTTGATGTTTGAGCGGGCGGGAAGCGGCCGTATCAGGCCTTCTCGGGTGCACTCGCACACGGGCTCCGGATATTGCCCATTAGAGCATGCAAATTCGCAGAGATCACCAGAGTTGATTGTGCTTTCTATCCCTCTGACATATCCTTTTGTCAACTTGGATGTATCAGGTGGAGTCGTGTCATCGAGTCCAAACGACTGCAGCGAAACAGCCTAGTTAATAGTACCTGCGAAGCTAAGCGATCTCTAGCCGTTCCGCCGTGTATCTTTGGTGAACGGTGTCATATTAACTAACATAGTCGCCCTGGTAAAGAATGACGTCTGTGTTGAAGCAGCGGTCGTGGACTGCCACCGGATATGATTTCCTGGACTTCGCCCGGCCGTAGGCCAGATCGACACTGATCAAAAGGATTCACCTTGCCATAGTCCCATTGGCCGTGGAGATCATAAGTCATGTAGACAAGGTAGTCAATGACAGCTGCCATTTGGTCGATTGGAAATGCCTTCAGGTACCAGGCATGACGCAGACGGACAATATGCGGTCAACTTGTTTAGAGAACACAGATACAACACGCAGACGTGTCGATTTGCCGGGAATATCGGCATGATAATTTGAAAGAACCAATTGCTACGACGAGCAAAACAAGGCAACTACCGTGATTCATAGGACTCGGCAGAACCGTCAAGGTCAGGATACCTTTCCTCGAGGGGCTTTCCGTACCACAACCATGAACTCCCACTTGTTGTAGCGAGCCAGATCTAGCCACCCATGTCGTCGATAAATGTCTCGCAACATTGGTATGACGTCCTGATCCAGCCTCAACATGCATCTGAGGTGCGAAAAAATACCCCCCTCCAGCTAGTGCGAGCTTCCCCGCTTGCTTCAGACCAAGGGCAAAACTGTGGAACTGGCAGAGTAGAGCGAGTACGCGAGCGCAGCATCAAGGCTTGAGGACTGGGTGTTGATGGGAATAGCTGTCTTGGTCTGCTTGTAAGAGGATGCTGTGTTGTACTTCCCGTGCAGTCGGGGTCCGATCGGAGATCCGGCCCCACATTGAAATAATCCACGGCATGGGTCCGGGAGACACCGGCGATACACCGGCTTTGGCCGTTCACCCTGTCGGAGTGAAAAGATCTGGCCTTCACTGTCAAACCCGATTAATAGTTGATCGTAACTGCGCAAAGTCCGGATGAAATTCTTTTTCTGATATATAGAATCTGATTAAAGACTTCAGATCAGCTTTGCTAAGTGCCGGTGCACCAAAGGTGGAAATGTGGGCTCATCTATGTACTTTGTATTTTCTGAAGAGGCCAGAAACGGGATGTAGTATCCGTAACACGGAATTTTACAGCATCAGATAGATACTCTTCTCAAGACCAATAGCAGGCGAGTTCGGTCTTAATCGCCAAAGCCCCGAGCATGAAACGTTGAAGTTTCTTATGGATCTGTATCGTATAGGAAGGCATTCCGTACTGATTCATGTCTCCGGAGTGGTTATACTGATATTCAACCATGTTAGTCTACTTTTTGAGATCTGTTTATTCCTCCAGTATCAATGGTGGAAAGGGAAAAAGGGGATAATAAAGTGGGACATTGCGCGGTTCTCCGTCCTGATTGGCCAATCTTCCACATGGCGGGTTCTCCAACTGCTAATTCCGATCCTTCTCCATGACTTCTGCAACGGCGATCACCACCAACCTTCTTTTCCCCAAGAATTATACGACGGCCCCTTTTGCTTTCCGGATAAACCGACCCGCCCCCGTTAAATTGTCGCCCAGCCCCTTGTTGAAGAGAGTCATACGGTGAGCTTCACTGGGTACGCTGTAACAAGATCCACCGTCCCGGCGTTAAGAAAAATAAGAATTCCAAATTCCGTCAGCTAAAGCCCGTCTTGCGCAACACTGCAACCAGCGCGGCAGGGAAAAAAGAAGAGCCTCTTCAGACTGACCAACTCCGTTTTTACCTTTTCACGGCACATTGAAATATGCTCCGGTCTCAGTCATCATCAAGCCGCTGGGTTGGCTTTCTTGTGAAACCTCAAATCAGATTCCACCTGTTGACACCGCAAGCACAAGCAAAAAAGGAGTTCACTATCTCAGCAAGGCTCCACCAATTGACCAATTGATATGTCTGACGAGCAATCTGATACCAGCGGCGCGCAGTCTTGCCTATCGTAAATATTGATCATCAAAGCCTCAAAGACCAATTAGTCACTCGGAGCTCCTCTACCAACATCCCGAGCGATGGCCGGTAAAACAAGTAGAAGAGGGGCGAAACTGCCGAGCCGTCGATTTCTGGTGTGTTTGGGGGTCGATAACGTAGATGATGATGAAACGTAAAAATATACCCCAGGCTCCCAAGGCCGAAAACCAGCACTTATTTACCACAAGTGTACAATCGAAACACACATTGGGATGCCGTAAAATCACCGAGTTACAGTTTGTGCTAAGTAACCGGCACAATCTCTCTCTCTCGATCAACCCCTCCCCCTCTCTCAGCAGGTGTCACTCGCACACCAACCCCACCTTGCCGAAAGGGCGGGGTTCAAAAAAAAAGGCAAAGAGCCAGCTTTCGACCCGGTGGATAGAACAACCTGGAATTCTGGACGCGCGGTAAATTAAACAAAAAGAAGAGTGTCTCCCATCTCCTTCCTCTCGCCTCTTCACCATTCCCCAAAAAGCCAATTCCAGACACCAGACACAATGTCAGACACAGCAGGAAAGGTAAATCCACGATGACATCACTCATCCTAACATCAACCAATACAACCCCGCATCACCCCTTGCAGAACACCAGACAACCACCTCCCTTGCTCTTATCCACGGATCATCACTTCTCATGTGGCTTGCTGACTCGGTCAATCACAGACCATCACCTGCAAGGCCGCCATCGCTTGGGGCCCCGGACAGGAGCTCAGCTACGAGGATGTTGAGGTAGCGCCTCCCAAGGCCCACGAGGTCAGAATCAAGATCGCCTACACCGGTGTCTGCCACACAGGTATGAGCTTTTACTCACCTCACGGGATCCAATTGAAACTAACGTTGCCGTTCAAGATGCCTACACACTTTCCGGCAAGGACCCCGAGGGTGCTTTCCCCGTCATTCTCGGACACGAGGGTGCCGGTATCGTCGAGTCCGTCGGTGAGGGCGTGACCAATGTCAAGCCCGGTGACCATGTCGTTGCTCTCTAGTGCGTGGTCTGATAACCTCTGAAAACAAAAGTGCCGAAACTAACACCAACCTAACAGCACCCCGGAGTGCAAGGAGTGCAAGTTCTGCAAGTCCGGCAAGACCAACCTGTGCGGCAAGATCCGCGCGACCCAGGGTAAGGGCGTCATGCCCGACGGCACCAGCCGCTTCCGCGCCCGCGGCCAGGACATCCTCCACTTCATGGGCACCTCCACCTTCTCCCAGTACACTGTCGTCGCCGATATCTCGGTCGTCGCCGTCCAGCAGGATGCTCCCATGGACCGCACCTGCTTGCTCGGCTGCGGAATCACCACTGGTTACGGCGCCGCCACGATAACCGCCAAGGTCGAGGAGGGCTCCAGCATTGCCATCTTCGGCGCTGGCTGCGTTGGTCTCAGTGTCATCCAGGGTGCCGTTGCCAACAAGGCCGGCAAGATCATCGTTGTCGATGTGAACGCCAGCAAGGAGGAGTGGTCCCGCAAGTTTGGTGCCACTGACTTTGTCAACCCTACTAAGCTCCCTGAGGGCCAGTCGGTCGTCGACAAGCTCATTGAGCTCACCGACGGCGGCTGCGACTACACTTTTGACTGCACTGGTAACGTAAATGTTATGCGTGCTGCTCTTGAGGCCTGCCACAAGGGTTGGGGCCAGAGTATCATCATTGGTGTTGCTGCTGCTGGTCAGGAGATCGCCACTAGACGTAAGTTTTGTTTACGCTTCACCGTTATTCATACCAGTCCCGAAACCCTGGGACCGGTTAGCAAGCCGGTCGGTGTCATTAGTGTCAGAAGCTAACCTTTTTTTTTCCTACTCTAGCATTCCAGCTAGTAACCGGCCGTGTCTGGAGGGGCAGCGCTTTCGGCGGCGTCAAAGGCCGGTCCCAGCTGCCCGGTTTGGTCGACGATTACCTCCAGGGCAAGCTCAAGGTTGATGAGTTTATTACTCACCGTAAGACTCTTGCCGAGATCAACGCGGCTTTCGAGGTCATGAAGCAGGGTGACTGCATCCGTGCCGTTGTCACCATGCAGGAATGATCAACCAATTTGTTGTTATCATGTGTATTTTTGAGCCATGTGCTGTTTTCTGGGACAGGATAACCTTTGTATAACTGTAGTGATTAGCAACTGAAGAAGAAGAAAAAACTCTCACAAAGCACAAGAAAGATTTGGTAAACACGTAAACGTTGCAACATGTTGATATGTGTGTCATGTCTGTGTAAATGCCGTTTCCCGTGAGTCGAGGCTGGCATTTGAAATCTGAGGGGGCCTCTTGGAGGGCATTGCTGGCGAACATGGTTTGGTGGCATAGAACTTGGTTTTGATAGTTGATTTTGATTAATTTTACTGTATACGCGGTAAAATGGCTTTTGATATTGAATCTTTCATGTTCAGGGGAGAACATGGAGATTTTAGGGGCATGTTCTTTCTTTTCTTGTACAGCACATGTACCTACATAGCTTACTAGTAGCAATCCCTACACTAGAACCCCCCAAGAAATTAAAATTAAAATTCGGATGAAACCTGTCCAGGTGTTTTTGATATCATGTGTGTGTGTGTGTGTGTGTGTGTTTTTTGTTTTTTTGTTTTGATGGGATACTTCAAGGTTTATGCAGAAAACCCGTACTTGTAGACTTGTAGAAGGTCCATAGATGTGTACAAGTTAACGAGCTACAAGGCAGACGACGGATATCTTTTGAGTGGACGCATTGAAAAACGGTATATAGTTAAAGACTATTGAGGGATAATATACGCCGGCTATTTTTGTCGTGTAGTAGACAGAAGAGCAGAAGATGAAGATGGAAGAAGAAGATAAGTTGTATGTACAAGTAGACAAATTGAGTGATGTTCAGACGGGCTCCCTTTCTAAACTCCTGGTGGCACAACACTATATCCGGTCGCGTCCCAGAACATTTCCCCCATTCCCCATCAAACCCTTTCCGTCCATCCGGCACGAGTCGGATGTAGTGTAGGGGCGCACAGCTTATTTAGTCCAAGGGATCACACTTGCGATCCGCGGTTTGACGTGTGCTTTACTTTAACAAACCAGTCGTGTGTAACGTCCCGAAACCTCAAGTACATATACTTGCCACGCTTTTAAAGTCCGATTCAACTCATTTAAACTTCGGCTTTTGTACTATCTAGCTTGGCAGCTACTCTATCGATTATGTTCTGGTACTAATCACTGAAGTAGTTTGGGCTTGTACTACCTTGAAGACTATCAATTTGGCGTAAAGGTGGTCAGCAGATTGATGACATGCAGGATACAGCGTGATATCCTAGTCAGCAGCAAAAAACATAATGTGTTAGGCGTGATATGTGATATGGATGTTGCGGAACAGGACCTAGGGTGATGTGGTGGCGCAAGGAGTCATCCATGAGGATTTATATTGCTTGCGCGTGGTGTGTGAGACCTGCGTATTTCAGATGAGTTTGACCGTCTAGATTACTCGACGATCGGTCGGGCGGCTTTGATCCGAATGAAGGATGCCGAGAAAATGATGTGCACATATCCGGTGGGTTACAACCTGTAAAGCTGGGGATCGACAAGGACCAGCAAGCGAAGGCGATAACCTCGGACCGGTCGGGAACTGGTAGATCGTGGTCGTCGACGATTCGCTCTGGGAGATTGATTTAGTTTTACTGCATGAAGATAAAATACGCGGCCGGCAAAGAATGGAAGGGAGGGAAAAAAAAAAGCAAAGAGTCCGGTGGTCGGACAAAAGGGGATAAGCCGAGGGAAAGGAAGAATGGCGGTTTGTGGTTCCGGATGCTTGGACGGGAGGCCGGCGGTGAGAAGTGGGCCGCCCGCCCGCTTTTACGGCCCCGAAGTGCGACAACACGGAAGCATTTGGAGAAGCGCCAATGACTTTGAAGGGGTGCATCGGCTCGGCATCCCCTTGGAGGGTTGGGCTGCAAGATGCTAGCTGCATCTATCCCTCCTTAATTCGAAGTGGTCTTCTGCAGGTGATGACTGGCTTAACATGGTCACATGCAAGCATCTTTTGGCATAAAAGTCCAGTGTGGCGTTCCTGCCCCTCCACCGGAGTGTGGGTTGCGGTGTGATGTGAGGGAGAAGGAGATGTGGTGGTTGGATATGCAGACAGCCGCCATCATGATGCCAGAATCCAAACTGCAAACAACCGCGCGCAATCAATAGGCACTTTGTGGCGGCCAAGGCGCTCATCAGGAAATAATAAGAGTTCGCTCGCTGACGCAGGACTGACGTGACATGGAGGATGCTTGTTGAAAAGAGCAGAAACTGTTCTTTATCGGATCCGGTTGTATCTCGGTGTCCCGCGTGTGTCGGCAACAGACTTGTCGGTGAGCGATCCGCTTCCAGATTTGTGCTTGTGCCTTCTACTTCTGTGCTCTCGTGATTGGCCTTGTGTCCCAGGTGATTTCTTCTGCTTTTGGTGATGTGCGATCCCGCGGATGCAACGCCAGACGCTCATCCGATAACGTAGATCATAAAACAGTTTGGTCGGATGGCTGAGATGTTGAGGGAATATTGACGAAGGTTTTTTCATGTATGTCTCTCTCTCTGCCGCCCAATAATTAGATCTTTCGATGGTCGGCGAAGGTGGTGGTGTTCTGAGACATTTTAGAAGAAACAGAAAGAGTTAACACTGGCAGCCTCGAAGCTCTCGCAGGGCGGTCAGCAAATTTGAGTTGCATGTGGTCAAGGCGCCAATGCTTTACATGATGCTGAAGCATGCCTGCCCAAAAGAGCAAACCAGCAATATGTGCAATTTCCTCATTCAGCCTACAGCAGCATGCAATGGTTTTTTTTTTCTCCATATGACGAAGGGCATCCGCCATCCAGACGAGAGATGAAATGTGTGCTGTCCCATGTTCCACAACAGACAAAAGCACCCTGAAGGGTCCACAAGTACCCGATACCTTCCGGAAGTGACTTGATGAGCATTCATTATTATGGTTGTCTTTCTTTTTAAACGGCCAGCCCGCAGCCGCAGCCGGTGGCAGCTTTCGATTCCTGAAAAAGGTAAAGTGGTGCCCGTCGATACCAACGGCTTTGATCACGCCCACCAAAGTCCGGCGCATTGCAAGGGAAGCCATGCAAGCACCAGCCTAATCCAATTGGGCCACGGCCGCTCTTTCCCCCCTGCCGTCATCGACGGGCCTGGTCGCCTGCATTCGACAAGTCACAACTTCCCAGGTTGCGCCTGTACCCAGGTACTTCCCGGTTTGCGCCTTTGGCTCTGTTCGCCTTGCCTCACCACGGCGAATCGGCCACCCGACTCGAACGGTTTCCAGCTATTTCCAATTGCGCTTGTCTGTGCTCGCTTGTTGTTTAGTTGGCCACCATTTCCCGGGATAACACCACGTGAGCGCCTTGTTGTCTTCTCTGCCTCCGGCCGATCTATAATACCCATCCCTTCTCCCTCGGCTGCCTCTTGCGCCTTTTCCACTTCCCCTCGACATCACACTCCCAATTTCGGTTGTTGTTTTCCTTTGGCGTCGGTTGCTGCCACCCACCTCATCTACCTTACGTTGCGATCTACTCTGTCTACTACCGACACGCCCGATCGAGACCACATCCATATTTCCGTCGAGTCACAAAATCACACGAAATGGCCGCCAAGAAGATCAGGTGTTCTTTCGAGAACTGCAGAACAGTTGCACAGAGAATCTCTGGGGACTGCGATTTCTGCAAAGGGCATTACTGCAGCCTTCACCGTTTGCTGGAGGATCACAGATGTCAGGGCTTGGAGGACGTAAGTTCGACCGAATACCTTATTGACCCCTCGCAGTGGTGGCTCGTGGGATTGTCAGATGTGCTTTCAGAAGACATAGTGGCTAACCTTTTGGCTCTCCAACAAAAGTGCAAGAAGGAGGCGTTCGAGCAAAATGCCATGCAGCTTAACAAGGAGCGGACCCAAGTTATCAAGGGCGTCTAAATTCTGAAATCAGATGTCGTTGCAGCGACAACACACCACTCGAATCGCGAGTTTAACCTTTTGATCCGTATGCGCCTCGTTTCCTAACATTACCACCGCCGCCGAACATCCGGCATCCTCCTTTTCTTAAATGCGTTTAACTCCGTCTTTTTGGCTCCATGCCAGTATCACCGAAGCAAAACTCCGCTCCGTCTAAGACGAATCGCGCATACATCATCCCGACTGTTTTCGTACGTATTTTATGCGCACCAGCGACCATTCCGTCTGCAACCCGCGCATGCAACTTCACCACCACCGACCCCCACGCTTCACATATGAATGGACTTTGGGGCAGAAGGCTCACCTCACTCAACACCTTACACCAACACTACACCCACACTTCTGATTCAATTTAGGCGCAAGCAGCGGAGGACAGAGAGAGGCACTGAACCTTCCTCGACTCCATAATATATTTTGGCACGGAGTAACCTGGGGGCGGATATGGACTTTTTATTTTCACGGAGAAGAAAGGCGCTTAAAGGAAATGGATGGGATTTTTTTTTAACTTGTTATTCGACTATTTTTCTCAATGAAGAGAGACAGTTCTGAGACCGCCATAGAGTGGCCAGCTTGGTCACAATTACAATTGCATCTAGACCATTAAATTACATATTTTATTATCATGAGCGCTTGTCCTTAAATGTGCAAGTATCATTGTTGGCAAGACGTGAAAAAGCAGGTGATGACTGTGGATGTATGATTGCTGATCTGGCGGTGACTCCCATATGACGAGAATGACGAGATTGAAATCAGATCATTGATGGGATCACACAGGGTCCGCCTGCGGCCTGCGGTCGGTCCTGCACAGGCGGGCCCGCGTAATGACCCGTTATCAAGGACGCAAGCAAAGCAGAAGCGAGGTGGGACGCTCGGTAAGCTTAGGTGGGTGTATACTAGTGTAGGTATACGTATACGTACTCCGATATCGTATCTTGCATGACTCCATTCGCACTAAAGAATTGTTAAAAACTGGGGTAAACTTTTTAAATGGGCACATGGGGGGAGAGGGGGGGGGGGGGGGGGGTCGGCCCCCGGGGGGGTTCCATGCAGCCCTTTTTGGTTAGGTAGAAGCTCGGCCGTACATATGTAATGTACCTAGGTGGGAACCCCCACTTCTATGTATGGAAAGAAAGGGTTAGGTTGCATTGCGATGGCACCCACCACCTCACTCACCACTGGACCGAAAATTGTATGTACAGTAGGTAGGGTAGGGTAGGGTAGGGTAGGGTATAAGGGAGATGGCATATTAAAGTTAGATGCAAATAAGTAGCAAAATAAAAGTTTGGGTAACATAACATACATTGTGCATAAATACATGTGGATTGTTTATTCATTTATTAAGAGGCGCAAGCGGGAATGGATTGCCCGAAACGGCCGGTTTCTTTGTCGAGTTCAAGGAATTTTTTTGGGGGGTATATTAGAGAAGAAAATAAAGTCCATAAATACTGCGCCTAGGTATGTAGGTCTAGATTGGACGGTATATATTTTGGCTCTGAAACTAAACTACCTTACTCTTCTTGCTTAATCCTTTTCTTCTCCTTCCCTTCCTCCTCCTTTTCCTCAGCATCATCAGCAGTCTTGACCTTTACATCCCCCATATTCACCGCGGCGGCACTTTCCTCCTTTTTGATCTTGACATCATCATCATTAGTACTCCCGTCAACAGCACTAGTACTACCATTTCCGTTGGCGTTAATAGCATTTTGCTGCTGCTGCTCATTCTTAACCCTAATCTGCCGCCCAACGGTATCTTCCCTCTCAATCTTTGGTTCAGTAGACGGCATGACGGTATCTTGTTCCTCCTGCTTCATCAACACTTGTCGTACTTTAATATTCGCGTCGGTGAACGCTTCTTGCTCTTCTTTGACCACGTCGTCTGGTTTCACTTCAACGTCGGCCATTTCGATATCTTCGTCGTATGGTTCTTCTTTTTTGACTTGAGATTGGTCATCTCTTGCTTCGATCATTTCCAGGTCTTGGTCGGCCGAATCACCCTCTTTCTTAATCACCATAGGAGATACACCGAGAGATGTCCTTTCGGTCTTGATCGCCACAGTTTCCTCTTCCTTGGGGGTTAGTACTGGAGCACCTGGAGCTTCCTCAACCTTAACCATCTCGACATCCCCAACCTCGTCCTCCTCTTCAACCCCTTCCTCCTTCTTAACAGCCACCAATCCCTCATCAGCACCAACACTCTCCTCCTTCTTCTCCTCTTTAATAGTCATTTCAATATCCTCCTCTTCAACCTTGGCCTCAACTCCCATCCGTTCCCTCCTCCTTCTCCCCTCATTAACCTTTCCCCTATCGGCACTCTTACACAATCCCTTCAGCCCAACCTCGCAATCTCCACATTTCCTCCCCTGCGGCAAACAAACGCTCTGACCAAGCCCGACCAGCAACCAATTGATCTCTTTCCATTTTTCTTTTGGTAACCAACTCTGCAGCGCCATTCGCGTCTCCTCAGGACTCTTGGAGGGGGGGTTCTGCCACCCCCACAGGTTCGTAATACGATGAACGTGCACATCAACACCTATACCCTCGACTCTATTCCACCCGTTTTCGGCGCTCATGCACAGGTGCGCCATCTTGGGCCCCACACCCGGTAGACTTGTCAGTCCCTCAATCGTAGGCGGAATGTCCCCGCCAAATTTGTCTCTGAGAATAACAGCCGTCTGTTGCAGGTACTTGGTCTTGTTGTTATGGAAGCCAACTTTACCGATTAATTCGTTTAGCTTATCAGCAGGACAGGCGATCATGTTTTGCAGATTCAATCCCGGTGGCTGTCCTTCCTCGTAGGGGGGTAGTTCGCGGTGCAGGCGCTTCATTGCTTCTGCGTTCACCGTGTCCTTTGTTTGCGAGGAGAGCATGAGCGCGACCAAGGTGTGGAAGCGCCGGTCCTTGGCTGTTGCTGTTGGGAGAGCCAGACGTTCGCAGCCCATTGTGTCTACTGCTGCGTTTTTGGCGGGGCCGTTGAGGCGCATTTCTTTTACTAGGCTGTAGATTTCTTCCCAATTTGTTGGGGGAAGGATAGTGCCGTTTGCTGTGGTGCGGGCTGGTTGTTTGCGTGACACCTTCGGTTTGGTTTCTGGGAGGGATGAAGATGGGGACGGGGAGGATGCTTCTCGCTTGACTGTAGCGGTACGGGAGGAGGAGGGTTTGGCCCGTGAGGATGTGCGCGGGGTCGGTTTGACTTCCTCATCTTCTACTGGTTCCGGTTTGATGTTTTCTGTTCTTATTCGAGATGAGGTGCGACGCAGGGTTGATGATGTTGCGATTGAATCGGGGGTTATTGTTGTTGGTGTTGATGATGATGTCGCCGCAGTGGTGCGCTTTCGCTTGCGCGTTGTTGTCGTTGTTCGCTCCGTCTTGACTGCATCTTCGATATCTGTACCAAAGGTAACTTCCTCGTCGATATCTTCATCTGCTTTGACTGAGGATGCAGCACTTGTACTCGAGGTGGCGTTGTTGTTGTTGTATGAAAACCGGGCGAGCGCGGTTCGTGTTGACCGCCGAAGAGGCACGGCCGACGGTGTCGAGTCGAATAGTCGCGCCGTTTCTTTCGCGACGCGTGAGGTCCTCATTGTTGCTGTTTGTACCCACCTTTGAAGTTGTTTGGTAGGGTACTGAAGTTGGTGGGGAAGGAACAGAAGTTCCAGGTTGTTGCCCGCTGGTTTCCAGGCCGACGGAAAACCCCCCTTTTGCCCGTTACATAATGGTGAGTAAATTTGGAGCTTGGCTCGTCCTGCGTGGCGTTTGGTTGGCCCAGACTGTCGGGTTCGGAGGGATGGCGGAGCTAGGGTAGATCAAGATTAGCGTCGTGTAACCTGGATGTTATTGGGTGGGTGGAGCATCCTCCCCTCAGCTTGACTTCAGGTCATCGAGGGGCGACTGATTAGTTGTCTTGAATAACATTGGTGCTCATCTCATTGAGGTCGCTATGAGTGAGGACTAGTGGGTAGTCACCGTCAAGAAGAGCCGGTAACAAGGCTCACACTTCGTTGACTACCAGCAGAAAGCGCTCAGGGAGGGTCACGTTTAGGTGGTCGAAACTGGGTTGGCATTCCTCTTTTACGGCAGACAAGTTGACCAAATGCGAACTCGCCGGCCCACCCTTCAGCCAAGCTTGAGCAAAGAAACTGCCATTTTTATGTCAGCCACTCGAGAAGGGGCAGGATTGGGTGGTTATAACAACAAGGTGGTTCATCGTAGTCACAGAGGATTGTCATGATTGGGGAGTTCCAAGTTCCCTACCGATTACAGCCCCATTCACCGAGTTTCTAGAGTGCCATTGGTCCACGGACAAGTGGGGTTCAAACGAGCCATTGGTCGATGAAATGGAAAGTGCCCGCTTCGCTCCATCCTCACTGACCAGACTTGCGTAGGCAGCAAGGTACAGGTTGTTCCAAGTTTGACTTTCCGATGGATACCGAATGCTGGAATCAGCTTTGTGCAAGGGTTTTCTGGCATCAAGACCTTCCTCGAACATGGAAGCCCAACCGGTCCCTGTCTGCCCTGATCAATCCGCAAGACATCCTCAGCTCCCGCTCACCCAGGGATTCCCTTATCAAGGTCCTTGATGCAGCACCCTATCCAAATGGTCCTCTTAAACATTGCGAGATTCGAATTTTGACCTTGCAGCCGGGCACTTGGTCCAGTCCTATTGTCTGCACCCTGGAAAACATCAATCTCCAAAGTGCCGTCACCGAAAATGGCGGCTTTTGTGCGCTATCATATACCTGGGGCCCTCCTGCTCAACGCAGATACGCAATATGGATCAATGGCGGTATCACCACAGTGGGCGAGCAACTGTTCGAAGCATTGGCACACTTGAGAGATAGCCATGAGTCAAAGAGATTCTGGATCGATGCAATATGTATCAGACAAGACAGCAACCAGGAAAAGTCAACCCAGCTGCCCCTCATGGCCGACATATATTCGTCCGCGAGTGACGTCTGCATTTGGCTCGGTCCAGATCAGGATGAGAGTGGCTATGCGCTTGCTGCTATTCGGGACGGTTACGCTGGTGATAAGATTGGTGACACTACGGTGCCGCCACAGCGGCTTGTGAGGGCCCTGACCATCATGCTTGGCCGGCAATGGTTCTCGAGATTATGGATTATACAGGAGCTGGCACTAGCTTCTTGCAATGCCGGACCTCGTGTTGTGACTGGGTTTGAGGAGGCACGGTGGAGTGAGTTTTACGAATATTTGGGCACTGCTCGGAAAAATATCAATTGGTCGAGTAAAAAGGAAGAGTACGTCTATGCTGACTTCCTGAAATGCATGGACGACTCTCCTTTGGTTGGGCTAAACACAATCCGGGCGCATGTCCAAGAATGCGGATCCCTTCCTTTGCTACTTGCTCTACTGTCAACTAAATTTGCTCAGGCAACCGATCCCCGAGACAAGATATACGGCTTGTTTGGTCTCCTTGAGAGTGTTGAGCGGGATGAGTTGGCTCCAAATTACGCAAAGACCATGGGTGAGGTGTACAAAGACGCCACTGCTTCTGTGTTGCGCCGGAATGGGGACAGGTTGAGATATTTGACTTATCCGACTATCCCATGGTCTGCTTCGGCCAGTACACCATCCTGGGTTTGGGATCTATCATATTCAACGAAACATTATGCGTTCAGTCTCTCGGGTGCGCTGATTGGGAGCAACGAGAAACGACCGGACCATATTCTGACCATTGAAAATGGTGACGTTCTCACAACGGATGCCACCGTCATTGATGTCGTGGTTGAGACTCTTCCTATCCCCAGCTCAACAACACCCGCCGTCGCTGACATAATGGGATTATACAAACGGGCCCAGGACGCAGCGAGCTGGTGGGCTGATGGAAGGGGCGGTATCGATCCTCTATGGCGGAGTCTGCGCGGTGAGGGGAACAACTGTCCTCCTGCCAAACAGGCAGGAGCACCTAGCATGCTTCCTGAACACTGGGAGATAGAGCTATTGAGAATGGAGGACCTCTTGAGCGCATGCCTCGACTCTTCTATGAAACCTCGGCCCGATTCACCAAAACTCCAGTCGTGGTACGAATTGCAGGTTGAGTTGTTATATGAGGGTCTCGATCATGCACACAAAGCGTTGTTTTGTGGAAGTGGAAAGGACCCATACTTCTTTGCAACGGAGAGTGGGCTCTGTGGATGGTGCCCTCAAGAACCTTCGATGACGAGTCCCGATTACAAATTTGTGGTTGTGATGTTATTTCGAGGCTCAGGGACAGAGATTGCGTTTATGATGCGGGAGCACAGTGATGGTCTGTATACCATCATTTGCCCGGCAACAGTGTCGACAAATTGGGTTCGGTTATGCGAGGCAAAGGGCAACCTGGAGCCCAAGGTCATCAGGATTAAGTAAAGCGGAAGATGAATGGTATGGAAGAGGGCTGGTTGTCCACGGCTGGCCATCAAGGTACCTGCCATGCACTGCTTTCCTCCTCCCACTGTTGGGGAACTGGCCAGTAGGAAGGTATATATATTACTTCCCGTAGGCAGACTTTCAACCAGTACCAATACCCACACAGACAAAGGAATACGTGTGTGGTGTAGCGGTATGGCCACTGATGGTTGCAGAGACAGACATCGTCTCCCACAGCGACTGAGAGGGGGTCTGCGAAAGCCCGAGGACCCCCCGCGTTCGACTCAGTTGACGGGCAGAGTAAAAACCCACAAAAGGGTTTTTCGTACCTACACTAGCATATCCATCGAGTTGCTAGTGTAGGGAGCTTTTTGACAAATTTTTTTTTTGGGCACTCTCAAATAATTTGAGGGTCCATAGACTTGAAGATATATGTAGCCGTCTGCACTTAGATGGATGGAAGCGAGCTACAGCCTTTACTGCTAATTCATTTATATCTTTTTCATGTTTCTCAAATCGTTGTGATTCAATCTGAAACTGTGATTGACATTCCATCTTCTTCCAAGCTCGCTAGACTGCGCCGTATATTTACTATCATTAAGAATCATTAAGATTCCCACCCTCTATGTATGTATATCATGTACCGCAAAGATATTCTTCGCACTCAAGTCTAAAAACTTCTGTGAAAACCTCTAAACCCCTAACACCTAATCTGTCAAAAACAGAAAAGAAGAATCGCGCTCGCTTGCTTCCATACATCAAAACAATCCATGAAAAAAAATACCCCTTGCTTCTATGGAAAAGCCTCAAGGCAAGAACTCAGACTCCGCCCAATGCTTCAACACAACCCTCCCCTCATGCCAATCATCCCTATCAACCCTCACAACAATCGCAGCGTGGGAATGGTTGGCCTCATGCACCCAAACCAGATTCTTCCTCCATCCAAGCTTATCCAGCGCATCAATCGCAGCAAACTGGTACGGCGCGAGCGCAAGAGTAGGGAACGGCGATTCCTTCCCGTCATCGCTAATGTAATCCTGCCCCGCAACATTATTCCCGCCCATGCCGTCCTCGAGACCATCCTCAACCGCCTCCCTCATCTCCTTAATCCAGGGACTCAGCTTTCTGTAAACATCCACTTTTACTCCAGCTTTGCCCCCTTCGTGCAACTTGATCCTCGAAGAAGACCTGACAGTCTGCACCGCAGCATTTACGAAAAACACAAAGATCCCGACGGGAATCAAGACCGACAGTCCCAGTATCAGCGGTGTCCTCTTCACCCACTTGACAAACACACTCTCGCCCGTAGGCGGCGCAGCGCTCAGCTCTGGGCTCTTGGCCGGCGCAACAGGATTTTCAGTATCCAAAATGACCGGGTCGTAACCCTCGAGATAGTTAACTTTCACCTTGCTCAAGTCCACAAAGGGATCAGTCTTGTCTATCCCTGTGGTGTAGTACACGGCGCTCCTATCATTGATGATATTCGCATAAAGCGAGCGCCGCTTGAACTTGGCCAGACCGCTCATGAATATCGAGTTTGGGTCCGCCAGGACCGCCACGAGCGGCTTGCCCGTGTCTCGAAATTTATCGATCCCAAATAGCTGTCTCCCCGCGCGACAGAGCGTCCTGGCCCCCAAAAGATTCCACACTTGGCTGAGCCGTCCTATCACGGGGGATCGGACCCCCAAAAAGGGCGAGGCGAAGGCGCAAAAGTTGACGCATTCTAGGTTGTTCAGGTCCCCCTTTGCGTAGAGCAGACCGACGGCGTATCGCGCGACTAACCCGCCGAGGCTGTAGCCCGCTATGCTGAGTTTTGTGATGTTACCTCCGCTGGATTTTATTTTGGCTATTTCGTCCTCGATTTCGTGGCAGACTCGCTCGCCGCCCGTTTCGATGCCATCGTAGGTGTATGATCCCGCGTTGCGCTCGGTTACGAGTATGTGTACCTTGTCTGCTGGGTGTTGGGCGCGGAGGGCTTTGGCTATGTTGTGCATGTGGGATGGGTTTCCCCAGAGCTGTTTTTGATGATGAAGAGAATTAGCATTTCCATGGATGTTTGTGAAAAGGTTTGGTTGGGCATCTGAGTTAAAAACGTACGCCATGAACCAGCACAACGAGGTGGTCCGCCTCGGGTGTACCGCCGGTGAAGTCAGCAGCGGCCATTGTTTGCGCGCTCTTTGTGGAAAGTGGAGCGAATTCGTGGTATGTAAGAGCAGCCAGTATCTTCAGGTGTGTGCGTGTGTGTGAATTATATGAAATGGTTGTTCTGGGAAGAGAAAAGCAACAACGAAACTGCCAACAAACAATGCTAGATTTCCCTTGGATTCCCCGAGCATCCGGTCGGCGGCGTAGTTTCCCGCCCCCTGTCTGCGTATTATCAAGCAATTAACGATCCAATGCGCAACGGCCAACGGGACGATCGCCGAAACCCGAACGACTCGTTTTGCGACTGGATTGGGAACACCCCCCATAAATCAGCTGCGGCTGAGCATGCAACGTCAGTGCGTCAGCGGGGTGGGACGCGCTGTAAATCAATCGGAGATAAGCCCTACAGATAACAGCTGGGACAAGACGGCGGGGGAGATCCCAGCATCCCGTCCATCCCACCACCTTAACCCCCCCTGTCCCCCACATTTTCTTCACAGACTTACAACCACCCAGCCAACCTCAGAGCCTCATTCTGAGCATCCTCCAACGCCTGATGAGTCCTGCAGTACTCGCCCCCTTCCTCCCCATCTGCAGCTGCATAACAAAACGGATGTTTCTCGCTCCCCAACCCAAACGGATCAAACCTACAACAGTGCCTCCAACAATACGCAGCATAATTCCTAGCCGGTAATTCACATGCTTCCTTCTGACAAACATGCTCCTCGCATACCGTCCCGTGATCAGCAAACCTGCTACATCTCCGCCTACTACTACTACTCCTCGTTGTTAAACTCGGACCCCCCTTCCAACTACACAAATGTCCGTCGCAGTAATAAGTCCCCAGTCTGCCCTTGTATATCTCGTTGGGGCATCTCGTGCCTTCTTCGAATTGGCACCAACTTTTTCATTATCACACATGGCATCATTAGCAAATCCATTCTATATTGGGTAGCCACAACATAAAAAGATTCTCCATCACCACTCTTTTCTAAATGAACAAGCTTAAATAAGAACAAGAATAAAACTCACCATCGATGCTCCTCACAAACCCAACTCCCCTCGCTAGCCCAATTTTGACATATCTTCTCACTGTTACTACTACTACTTGTAGTAATCCGACACAGCATGCCCAAGTGAACGAGGCACCAATCCCACCCGTCCACCTTCTGCCCGGGACATCGTGTGTTATCGTGGTAACCCAACCCCAGCACGGCCGCGCAGTTATACTTTTCGTGCTCTGCGCAATTGTACGAACCGGACGGGTCGGGACGTAACCCCTGCAGCGTTATCGAAAAGGTACCGGATACCAGACGGAGAGGCTTCTCGGTGCATCCCTTTGTATATCGACAGAGATGGTTGGGGCAGACGGGAATGCCGGAGCCGGAGCCGGTGCCGGTTTCCTGTAGAGATGTTGGGACGGGAGCTTGGCAGGTGCCGTCCAAGGTGGAGGAGTCGTTGACTATGCATGTGAGTTTTGGATCTCGCTGCTGCTGTTGCTGCTTCTTGGAAGAGGGTTTGTTTTTGTGAAAAGAAAAGGAGTAGTAGCTGCGGTGACGCTTCTTGGGACGGGAAAAGTAGTAGTAGTAGTAGTAGTAGTAGTAGTAGTAGTAGGAGGAGGAGGAGGAGGAGGAGGAGGAGGAGGAGGAGGAGGAGGATGTTGGCATTTTGGATGGGTGGTAAGGACTGGGATTACTGAGGATGGCATCTGAGAGGAATAAGAGGGTTGAGTAGGGAGGCATCTGGGTTTTGTAAGGTGAGATTGTGAGGTGAGTGAGGAGGTATGAAAGAACTGGTAAGGTGAGGTATGAAAGATTGGTAAGGTGAGTGATAAGGGGTAAGTAATAAATAAAGCATTGAAATAATATAAAAAGTCATGATGTAGTAATTTAGCACTGAAAAAAAGACATGAATGGGGGGAAAGGTGCCAGAGTCTTTGAAAAAGAATGCCCAACAAGAGGACAAGCTAAGGCATCATGACGACGTGTCAGAGGCACACACACACACTCTCTCTCTCACCCATTCATCGCCATTCTTCGCTTTGTGTGTTGTCTGGGCTTTTTATATTAATGCTGTGGCATACTGTCCCAGCCAACTGAGAAAAATAGTTGGACAGAGATGGTATGGTTTGCCAATGATCGTGAGAGCACAAGGGGTTACCGTTGGCGTATATCATGTAACCTTCAGCCTCAAAAAATTTAATTATGTGATGATCCTACACTTCGTATCTCAAGATTCTGGACTTTCAAGTATTCTTCACAGAGAGAGGCGAAGCAGCGAGATCGTAAGACGGAGAGTTGTACGTGTATCTCAAAAGCTCAGAGATTAAACTTATATGATCGGTATGCTCAGCCCATATATCTCAAACTCCACCTGTGATCCCAGGCACAAAGCCCTTCCAAGTAAAATAGCAGAAAAAAAGTAAACAAACATCATGTCCCACATGATGCACCCAACCGAATTCCCATGCATAAATTACCGCCCTATCACAAAAAAAGCCCGAGGAGTATGCCCCGCAAACACATGCTCTATGTTGTATCACCCGATATGCCTCCGATTTATCAGACCCAAGATCCTGCGACTACACCCCAGATTATTACCCACTATATCCTCCTCCCAGTTCTATCCAAACTCCAAAACGCCCACTCTCATCAAGAAGTAAGAGGCACCACCTTCCCCTCCACCACCCCGAGCTCTCCCGTGCCCTTCTTTCTCACAATTTTCCCCCTATTATTCAACCTCCTCCACCAAAGCAACAAAAAAACCATGGCAAGCAACTGCATGATATACGCAGTTGCATACAGCTTCAGCGTCTTCCCCAACCCAACCCTTTTCACGTCAACCAAACCCCCGCGTGTACTTTCCTTGCTGCGCAAGGATGAATGCCGTGCCAAAACCTCCTTAAACCTCTTGGGATCATCAGTAATAACCCCATCCACCCCCTTCTTGATGCTCCACTCCATCCACGCTTCCTCGTTTACCGTCCAGACGTACAACTTTCTCTCAGCCCTCCTGATGGCTTTGATGAACTGTCCGCCTACAGGGCCCACAAGCCCCTGCTGCAAAAGATTAAAGTTCACATTGGGATATTTGGACTCGGACAGGAACCTGTGAGCGTAAATGATGGAAAAGCCAATGTAGGCGACGGGATATGTGGGGAGGATGTTGGTTATGTGAGTTATCCAGTTTTCCTTTTTTTTTAACCATAAATATTAGCAATCGGTAAAAGTGAAAGAGTGCCAATTTGGGACGAAAGGGTGAACGGGAACTTACATTCCAACCACCTAATACTATTCTCTCATTCCATGGCCTGCCGGGAAGGGCAGGAACGGATTCAATGGTTCTGAGTAAAGCGGGGAGGAGGTCCAGGGGGTCATCGTCTGTTTTGATGTCCAGGAGTAGCCATATAGGATGAACCGCTGGATGGTCTGGTTGTGCGAGGTACTTCAAGAGGTCTGAAAGACGGGCGAGGGGGACGTGAGGTTCTGCTTGGGTGCGCAGAGAGGAGAGATAGGGCCAATCGCAGTCGGCGACTTTCTTGTCTATCCCGAAGCATCGCTTGAGTGAGGGATCCTGGATGGAATGTCAGTCCTAAAAGGTTGTATTATGACGGGAAGGATTTAAGCCTACATGAGATAGAACCACCTCACCATCCTTGGACAAGTGAAGATCAGTCTCGATAGCATTCGCTCCGACAACCACGGCAGACTCAAAGGCCTTCATGGAATTCTCCGGAAAAGCAACCTTATTACCGCGATGCGCAATGGCTTGCGGGAGGTGTTTCCCATCTTCTCCACCGCCCTGAGATATGGACCCCGTAAAGGGAGCTATGCACGGGAAGCGGATGTAAGCGGACGGATCTTGAAAATCATGGTGAACTTGTACGTAAAATAAACTACTCACCTGCCGGGACGGCGGGCAACTTTGTTTCGAGAAGCGGCATTTGTTCTCCCGTCATTTGTAAAAGAAGCCTTCTCGAACACTACCGTAGTACTAGGCTGTTACCAGTCCGTGGTTGGGTGGATAATAGTCCAACTGTGTATTGACACTGAAGACAACTTGAAAGAAAACAATGGTTAAATACAAATCACTTCAAGAAATTCTATACCAAAGACCCGCGGTTACGCATACACCTTTTTGTTTTGTAAGCAGTAAGATGGGGTGGGATGGTAGGAGTGACAGGGAGGTCAGGTGATGGGTAGAGTTGAGAGGTTGTCTCGGCATCTCGCTGAACCCCTAACCCCAGCGTAGCCGCTGAAAGCGAGGCTCATGTGCCAAGTTGAGAACGCCTTCAGCGCGGGGAAATCGGGGATAGGCGTTATGCCGGGGCTCTCCACCAGGCGCTCTTTCGGTGGCGTTTGGGCAACCTAGCACTCCAAGTTGACAATTCCAATCATCCCTCCATGCAAAGAACTTGGGCATGGTTCCTGGAAGAATCTCAACATGCAACTTTGGACGGGCCACGCATCATCGGATGCACCACTTCCAAGCTGCCAATTATGGACAGGATACACCTGGCTGTCCATGAACGAACCCTCCTTCTGTGGAATAAGGAGCCAATCGACAATCTCGAATTAAAGCATCGACACACGCACTTTATAGCGTCTATTGAACCTTCGTGGCTACAAGGAACAATCTCCCCAACTCTCCGTTTCCTTGGAATTAGCCTAAACCTCCACACCTCCAAATCCCACTCCAGGGTCCGGACGGCTATCGTAAATCATCATCGCGTGGAACGTTTGGAGACCTCGTGCCGTCTCTCAGATGCAGAAGTGCAGTCTGCAATGTACATTCCGCATGCCATATCGTAACCGATACACCCATGCTTGCGGGATGCGAGCTCATAAACCAAGGTACTGCCTACTTCTCTCTCTTACACCCATTTCCTGACTTCAACTTTGCGGATAATCACGGAAAGAAGCTGTAAGCTGGGGTAATGGGCGACTGCATCTGTTTTTTTTAACTATGATCTGATGTCCAGTCTACATTATACTGCAATATCGACACCCAAGACAGGGGATTGTACTGCACCTCACCTCCTCGTTCTGTCACAGGCATTATTTCTCTCCCACATCCCACCCCCTCCCCGTTTTCTATCATCACCTCGCGTCATCAAACAACCAACTCTCGCTCGCTCGCCTCTATCGATGCAACCGCGACATTTCTCGCTGCCCTGCCCAGCATACATAGCATATGTACCAAAAGATATGTAGCTTACGTGTTTGATTTAACCCACTATTTTCCCCCGCAAACCCACACCGAAAAATTCACAAAGTAACAACCAAAGAAAAAAAGATCCCAAGAAACCCCCCCCTTTTTTCCCCTCCCTCTTCCTCCCCGCAAAATCCAATTCTTTTCAAGAAAAAACCCCAGATTTATTTTCTCCTCTCACAGAACAAGCAACATCCCATCACCGTTCTTGCTTGATCATCGCTTACAAAAAAAGGAATACTACCAAGCCCCCTCAATTTTCTTCTCCCTTTTCCCCCCCAAAAATAAAATCCAGGATTCCGAAGGGATACCCCCCCCCAAAGAAAAAAAACACTGACTCGAACACACTAACTGTACCTATTGTTATTTTTCGGGTTTCCTCCACTCTTGATCCCACTGCGGGGGAAAAAAGAAAAACAAAACTAAAACAAAGTTGCATGTACGTACTAACAAACTGGAAAAAAAAAACTCCACATTATCTGTATTTGACCGATTTCAGGGGTTAAGCCCCCCTGTCCTGACCTGTCCTGTCCACTTTCTACTATGGTACATTCATGGTGTACCCAAGAATCTCCTATTGTGTTTGTGTGTGCGTGCTGTCCCCTACAGTAGGTACACACACACACACACACACACACACACACACGGTCTTGGAAATAAACTTGGGACAACTAATAATTGTGGCTGTCAAGCGTTTTCCAAGACCACGTAGTTACAGTACCTACGTAGGTAGGTGGTAGCGGTGAAGTTATGTACAAAACCTTTCGCAAACGCTTCCTTCGGCATCGGATGCTGCACCACCATTAGCGCAAACTGGGCTTGGTTTCTAATAAATACCGAATAGCGCCGGTGCCGGTGGCAATGACGTTGGCCCAACTTCAAGCGCAAAAAATGGTCTTGGTACTTGTCGAGTTGGGTAGTTTTCTTTGCCCCCAAGATCGACCAACCAAAATTTCGGGGGCAAACAACCATCACAACACTGCAGGACGAAAAAGACATGCCCAAAATCAGGGAGTCAAAAGAAAGTGTAAAAAAGGTTCGGGTATCATTTAGAAAGCGACATAAGCGAGAGATTGAAATTTGTTCAAGACGAATCATTTTAGATTTTTTTTTTTTTTTTTTTTTAAAAAAAACACCCAATCTCAACTATATCCAGTAGATCCAACAACAAAAGGACAAAAACCTGCTGTAGTAAATAAATTCCATAAACCATTCCCAATAAAGTGACCAGCCCAGCCCATTGACGTCCGCTCCAAGAACAACGGCCATGCCATTTCACCAAGAAAGTCTGTGCCCGCTGCTGCTGCTTCTGTACCGTTATCCTCCTTCTCATTCGTATTCCGTCCCGTTTCAACCCCTCCCACATCCCGTCCCGTGTCTTGCATGATTTGCTTGCTCCCCCAGGAAACACCTTATCACTGCCTGTTTTCAGGTACCATCCCGCCCCCTTTTTCAATATAAACAAAAGTTTCCAATGAGCCTAAAGTCCAAAAGTCCAACCAAAAACCCAGCACAACCCCCCAAAATTTCCTTTCCGTTTGAAGATAACCCAAAAACAAAGACATAAGCAAAAGAAGCAACCACACCACGGACACCGATTCCGCTTTCCAGTAATCAAGTCCGAGAAATCCAATCAAACTCCAACCCAAAAACCCGTTTTGTTCGCTCGAATCATATTCCCTTTCCATCATAGCACAAACCCATCCATCGTAACTCCTTGATACCCACCACCTCCAAGATGATGACCATGTGCCCCAAACCCTAGCAGATCTCCCGCAGGTCCCGTCAAGTCATCACTTAATGCATCCTCGCCGCTGCTATAGCTCATAACACTTTGCGTTGACCCCCCCATCGCAGATTGCTGTCCATTCCCGTTTCCGAAATCACCCAAGTTGAACCCCGCCGATAAATCCCATGCCGCGCTCTCGACGGGGCCGCTGCTGGGTGGTGACCATCCCGTATTTGTTGGCGTAGATGTTGGCTCCGAGGTGGTCGTAGACCCAGAAGAAATGCTAGCCAACCCCGGCCCGCCATATATCGCATCATAGACATTGATCTGCCCCGGTCCTCCTTCCAGCTGCCCAATCAACGCCTCCCATTCCGCTGGCGACATCGAGGCCTTGGGGTATAATTGCTGCTGTTGGCTCGGTGTCTGGCGAACTTGAACAGGCGAGGAAGGTTTTGATGAACCATCCAAGGAGGCAGATGACATCCGAGCGATTACGGCCGCCTGGGCGTGGGTAAGCGATAACCGATGTGATTCATGACGTTGAGAAAGCGAAAGATTTGGCCGTAAGCCATCAAAAGAAGCGCGGGAAGATCGTTGAGAGAGCTGCTGTTGGTGTTGCGGCTGGGACATCGACATCCTTCTCAACTTCTCTTGCTGCAAAAGCAGATCCGTCTCGCTCATGCTCGCGCTTAAATGACGCCCGAGCAGGCCGGCTTGCCTAACTGCAGGAGCCCCGGGCGAAGTTCGGAGTTGTTGGGCCGGGGCAGTGATGCATGCATCCGAGCTCTGCCTAGGCGGAGTAGGCAGCGACTGGGGCGGGGGTGGTTCATTCACCGTGACAAGCATCCCTGCAACTTTCTTGAAATCGTAGGATCCAGGCGCCTTAGCCTTATCCACCACCTTGATCACGACATTCACCAGCTTCTCATTGTCCTTGAGCACCTTGCTGTCCTGCTTGAGGTCCAAAGACTGGTACAGCAATGCCATGCCGCAGAGGATGAGGGTGTCCGACTTGTTGAGGCAGAAAGCAAACGACATGTTCCGCTCTTCGAGGAGCTGGATGATCTGGATAATGTGCTTGCTCGACTCTCCGACAGAAATCAGTGCGGGAGCCGCTTTCGGCCCCAGAGAAGACGTCACTGCGGGGCGGAAGATGAGGGTTCGGGTGTAGTAATATGCGAGAGCCTAAAGAAGGAACGTTAGAATGTGTGGAGCATGGAGCCGGCATCGGGGACGTTTCCACTTACCAGGATGGGAGACCTGCTGCCAGTAATATCCGTCGAGGGCTTGTCTTGCTTGAAAGTGAGCTTGAGGTGCGGTGGCAGTTGCTCGTACCACTCGTCCAGCTCGTTTCCAAGAGCAGACATTTGTTGAAGTGAGAGCTCATGAGAGGTTGCGGAAGGATAGATCTTCTCGAGAACCTTTCCAAGGACTCGGGATCCTCGGAACAATGCGAGCGCATTCGAAAGACGCGTTGACTCGCCCGGGAGACTCGGCTGAAAACCCTTCTCGGTAACATACTCGTCGTCCGTGTCAGTCGGGTATTCGCAGTGGGCATCATCCTCCTTAAGCAGCTTGGGAAGACCGAGCATGGCCGCAGAGAAGCAATCCAGGAGATAAAGAGACCAGAAGACCTTCTTCCGCGTCTCGATCGTCAAAACGCCGAATGAAAATCGCTTTTGGCTCTGGTGCAACCCAAGTCTGTGAGACAACCCTACTGCGATACCCTTGTAGTGTTGTAATCGCTTATAATCAGCTCTGATAGTGCAGTAAATGAGTGCGAGAAGCAGGCACTGCAAGGTGACCATAGTGTTGTCCATTAAGATAGCTTCCAGCGCCCTGTGCCATTGTTGCTCGCATGCTGCGATCTGCTGAAGATCTGGCTGCTCGCCTGATAGGGCCGCAATACTAAAGACAAGGTAGAGTTGGGCGAGCTTGTGGTTGTTCTTGATCTTCTCGGGATCGGCGACAAATTCCTCGTATACACGAAGGAAAGTGGGTTTGTGAAGCACCGGGAAGAGAGGCGACCATTCCTGGAAGTAGACATTGACGCATCTGTCAGAGAACAGTCGTGGCGGGATCCTCATATTTTGAGGAGGCTGCTTAGGTGTGAGTGGATAGCACCCCTGGATGTGCAGGAATGCTTCTGGGTTAAATTCAGGGCATGATTTGCCATTCTCCTGAATTTTGCGTTTGAAAGATTCTGAACAAAAAAGGGGGCCAAGTTAGTAAACAAATTACCCAATAAGATGAACAATACAAAAACGTACCAATGAATGCACGACCGCTGGATGCCCCCATAAAATACGAATCCGAATTCTCAACGCCAAGAAGCAATGGTGAAGCCTGAACGCGGAACGTATCTTCCTTAGGAGGCGGTGTCAAGTCCGCCCTTGAGTTTGGCGGTGGTGTTGATCTGTGAGGGGGCTCTGTTGGCGAGCGGCGGTTGTTGTGCATTCTCGAGAGCATATCGATCTTTTCATCTTTCTCGTCCAACAAGTCCTTCAGTTCTCTGACTTCGGCCTCCAAGGCGCGCACGCGCTCCTCTAGTGACTCGGTGTAGCCCCTTGGAAAGGCACGGCGACTGAGCTTATCGCTGGTTTTGCATTCGAACCCAACATTGGCACACTGCGAGCAGCAAGGCCTGATGCCGTCGCACCGTATCTTTTTGCTGCGGCATCTGTCGCAGGCTTGGGCGATCCGACTCTGGGAGCTTGAGCCCACCTTGATAACCTTCATGGGCAGAATTCCCGGCATCTTGATTTCGTCGGGAGGTACGCGGATGTATCGGATATCGACCGTGTAATCGATTCACCAGCCCTCACCGGCATTCATATACCCCGTGGATTATCGTGAACGCGATGTTTACCATGGAACGGGAACGGTATCGCAGGTTGTATAGTGTGTATACTCTGTAGATTTTGGGCAAGATCTAGAACACGGAGCTTTCCTTCGACCAAACAACGAGAAGGAAACTGGGGGATATGTCAGGCGGGGCCGGTGGGTTTTATGAGGAAACGGTTGGGGGGGTGGGATGGTAAGCTGTCTGGGAGTGAGGGAAAAAAAGGGAAAGATGGAGGGCCAGCCAAGCGTTGATGTTGCAGCGGTGCAGCCAGACAGGCATTCCATCCGCCCCACCACACGTCTTGCGCTGTGGGACTTCGGCCCACCCGGGACACAGTGATTTTGCGGAGAAAAACTGGAACGGTCGGTCAGCGCAAGCAGCTAGCGATTGGCCCCTCTGTCCGCCTACCCTTGACCAAGCTTGCTAGCCTGCCTGGGTTCCCCAATGAACGGCGAGGAGGGGAATCTGGGGTGAGCCAGGGGGGTTACTCCGTTTTAGCAGGTATCTAAGCCATTTTAGTGTAGCTTATTCCGTAGACTGGGGATATGTGTCCCCAGTTCCCCTGCTGCTCAACACATTGACTTCCACCATCTCCCGCAGCCTTTTTGGCGAATCGCGTCGTATCTGAACCCTCCCATTTGCAAGAGGATTCCATTGCTCCTTCTAGAATGGCACCACTCGACCGACAGGTGAGAAAACAAGAATCGAAATAATGGCATCATTATTCTTCAGGTTCTTTGGTACGCTTATCGTCAGCCGAGAGGCTCGGTTTTCCAAAAGCCTGGATCACGAGGACAGTGACGAGGAACAGTGAAAGTATGTAAGCGGCATGCAGGGTCGATCATGGTGGTTTTCTACGGTGAACGCGGTTCCCAAGAACTCTCTTGACCTTTTTTGACCTTCCAAGTGGTTGGCGACATTGCGTCTGATAACAACAACGAAAGTGGGGACTAGATGCTTGGCCTACACTTCACCAGCGTTATAACCCAGTTCATAGTTGGAACCTTGTTGATGCTTTCCGGTGATCAATGCGAACTTCGTGACGAGAGACCAAATCGCTTCTCCCACTCCGTTTTACCATTGGCATCCCACAAGGTCTCCGACGCTGGCGCCACTTATTGCCACACAGCCTACTTACATATAAACGGATATGATATGAGGGGCCGACGGTAACCAGAGCACCGAGATGTGTGGCTGTTAATATCGAAAGCCTTGTAATGACTCTTACTGTCCGCGTTTCATGACTGGAAGCGGCCAAGTTCCGGTCCGTCAGGACATGGAGAGATATATGCCTTGACCTTACGCTGAGATCTCTTTTCGATGGGCAACCGCTTGGGGAAAAGTTGACCGGGCTGTTTGTGGTTAGGTTGAAACCGCATCATTGATCAAGAATGACGAGGTAGTTCAAATCATTGTTGCATTGGCGACGATCAATCCTCGACCAGAAAACCCATCATACTCTACACTACCAAGACGACTTCATCTCTCAGCCCATGGCTGACCCGCTTTGCGCACCACTTCAACGTCGTTGGTGATCTCGGCGAGCAGCCATGGAAGAAACCGCTTGGACGTTTGATTCATTCGTGCTTTATAGGGCCACGGCGATATATTCTCGAGTTGTCGAAAGCTCCTCGCTCGACCAAGCATGCAAATAACGCAGAGAAGTCGGCGTGCCCAGGAACTATTCTGTGCAAGGCGGAAAATTAACGTTATCCCCACAAAAGGATTGAAACCGTTACACGTCCGATTCTTCACGGTGCCCCCAAGATTTCCCCGCATTCTGGGGATTGTGGGCTTCCCGCTCGAAAGCGACTTGCCGGCAAAATACCCTTGTCATCTTGAGATTATTTTCTGTCCGTTTATGATAAGGGAGAGAAGCTGGCAATAAAAAAGATTTGGTTTTGTATACATAGTAGACTGTTGCCGGAAATTGCTTAACCATAGTTGGAGGCATCATCTTGATACTATGTCAGGGTCTGACCGTCAGACTGAGTCTCCTTTGGGGGCGGATTGCTGAGGTAGCCATCATTGTTCCTTTCTTTCCGTATGGTTGCCGGAGTTGCTGAGTGTACCATAACGTCTGTGACCTCTCGGAATGCGAAACCGAGATGAACCGTATGTGCTTGTCTTATATGAAGGATTGGTTACCTGAAAGAGACTAGCTGGTGCATGTCGATTTTGTGTTTCTTGAGCAACTTGTCTAACGATCAGAAACGGGATCGTGGCCATTCTGCTTGTCATGTCTGCCACGTTTCACTCTGGGACTTGCAGTATATTCGAAAGCCAAGTGCATGTTTACACTTAAATGTTTGACACTGTTGATTTTGTTGATGCGATGCGGTGTATGTATGTCCTGGGTCTGTCAGAGTCGAGAATCCTGACATACGATGTCAAAAGCCACAGCCTGCAGGTATGCACTGATACCCGCGGCTCTCAGCTGAAATCCTCAGCTTCATTGGACGCCTCTTCTTCAACTAGGTCCGATTCGGCAGTTTCCATCGATCCGAGATAAGCCACCACGTTTTCGGCTTCCATTAGCGAATCTCTCTGCATTCCGTTGTTAGCACAGAAGTATGATTGGTTACATCACAAAGTCCAACGATGGCTCCCAACTGTTGGTAGCTCGGAGGGTTGTGAGAACAAAATCATCTCGTTTTGTTCTGAGAATGAAGGAGACTGGGACTACACACCTCTTTTTCTAAGGCCTCGATCGCATCCTTAAGGAGCTTCCTTTCGATTTGGCGAAGCGACATGCCCGCCTTGGAACAATCCTCCCGAAGCGAGGACGAGGTTAGGTCGGAAGGCTGGCAAGACTCTAGCCGTTCGAGCTGGGTTTGTATGCACTCTATCACTACGGTTACAACGCGTAGTTGCATTATTTCAGGGAAAGGATGCATCTTGACCAATTCAGCAAAGTTTGCCGTCTGATCCGTAACATCCTCGTCCCGCCAGAAAACCCGCAGCTGCCGCCCTCCTTCTGTGTCCTGCAGGACGCGGAACTCCAGACCATCTTCTTCGTTGACGCACATTAGGTGCGCAAATCGGCTTTCCCAGCGGATGGTCCCGTTATCCCGAGCCACGTGGACTTTAGGCGCCTCCCCAAAGGCGACAAGCTTGGCCTTGGCTAATGGGTCGTCGGGGAATGGCATCAACGACAAGACAAGGCTGTCAGCTGTTGAATCGGGATCAATGAAACCATAGCTGAACAGCATCTCTGCGGCTGACTTGGCGTCACCATAACTGATGGTTACCTCTTCGCCTTCGGAGATGCTCGTACCAGGACGTAGAAGCAACAGCACTTGGTCGTTCGAGTTCTCGTCGTAATAAGCAGAGGGGGCGGCTGAGTGATTGATCATGTCAATACAAGGAACCTATCAACCAGTCAGTTTACTTTACATGAAATTGATGGTAGAACCAATAAGGAGTTCCGTGGACGTTCGACATACCATGGATTCCCCGGACTTGGGCAGCTCCAGACAGCGAGACCTGTACACAGCGTCCAAGCGGATCCAATCTTGAAACGACACAGTCCTGTGTTCCCAAAACAACTCATGCCAACAGGGTATGGTGGACGAGGCTCCCCGGATGACCTCGAACTCGGCATCCAGGGCTGAGATCTTTGCATTGACTGCGGACTCGAGCGAGGTACCACAGAGCAAACGCCTCTCGTCCTCCGTCCATTCGGTGGGCACCAGGACGGTCTCGGGGAGAAAATGTAAATATTCAGTCCACGGGTTCGAAACGCCTACAGCAGAATGGCTTTTGCTGGTGGCTCGAGCTCGCGCTGTCTGGACCAGCAGGAAGAGCAATATGTCTGTCCGTGTGGACTAAATGGCAGTCAGTTTTGTAGTAGCATTAACCAGAATTTGGGATTTAAATACGCGGTGTGGTACGACAGCATCTAGGAGTTGCCTAAATTTTTTATCTTCTTTTGCATACTCATCTATGGCGTTGGTGTTAAGTGCCAGCTCCCTGGGTACGGTGAACAAGACGGGTGTGTCAAGGGTCCCTTCAGCAGCTGTCATGGCTTTCATTGCAAAGACGCCATAGCCCTTGCCCGCGGTTTTTGTAACCGTGACACCGGAGAATGAGACAGTGCTGAGGCGCGCCCAAGCTGGCAGATCCTCGATAGGGAGAGCCATGATGTGATGCAGTTCGACGGCGTCAGGGTTGCTGAGCTTGGTAGCAGAACAAAAGTTGCAGGAAAGGAAGCAATGATCAAATGTTAGAAAATTTCGAAATTAGAATTTCCGAGTTTTCATTTATTTGCAAGGCTCCCACCCAATGATTCCAGGTTACCTTGTTCAAGTCGACTTCAACTGTCCTGAAAATGGAAGCCACGAAGTGCGTTACTCAAAGGTCGCCCTATGACCCTAACCCCAATGCAAATGTAGATTTTGATTAGATGCCTACATTGCAAAGTGGGGCTTAACTGCAGCTCAACTTCAACCTTCCACTTACAACATAACTTGAACTTCAAGCGCTATTAAATACATTAATATTTTGTTAATGTGATCTTTCAAACAGTCCGGCCAACCGTGGACCAAGGGCGAACAATGCCCTATTTGATTGCAGTGCAAAATCACATTTTCAAACCAACATACAACCTCGAACAAGTGCAGATCCAACTGTTCAACTGCCAATCAGAACGTTCTATTCTCGTTAACCAGCAATGATCTCCTCGAACAATGACATTACATCCGTTGCCATGGAACCTCTGTCCTCTGGTTTCGTCGTAGCCGTACTGATTATAATTTCATACAACCTATCTAATATATCTGCACTATATTGCATGGTTAGCCCCATCATGATGACAGCAGAGGTAGTACTCTAAGGCGAAGCTAAATGCGTATATCGGCACAGCATATTAGGACAGTACATGCTGGCCATATTATGGTAGTGATATTATGTATCCGCAGTGTCACGACAGGGCAAGGCATACTGTATAGGACAGAAGATCCTCCTCGGAGATTCTGGGCTGTCAACAACGACCTGGTTAAAGATTGTTCACCTGCTTTCAAGTCAATGAGACAGGATCCAATACCTTCATACAACCCTAACCCTCTTAGTCGCTCATCGCTGGGAGTTCCAAGACTTGCAAAAGCAAGGACTTGAACAGCTCTTGGGTCCTGTATGCAAGCAAACAAACTGATGGTTTAGTCAAAAGAAAATACATCTACATTTGAACCAACTGGCAGGGGATATTTGCACATAAATAAATATAAGAGCATGAATGGGTGGCTTGTATCATTACACCCCTAACAAGCTCTTTGCCCCTTATTAAACCTTTATCGTTATCAAGGCGGGGCAGATATTTTCGAGTACAGGCCAACCACACACCCCGCGCAACTTGTCGCAATTGTCGCTGATTCCACAGCTACCTCTACCCTGATCTCCTTTCTCTGTCTCTTCTATTCTCCGATATAAACACCTACCTTGGCCAATTCGTTCATAAATAGCCCTCCGAAATGCCTCGCGACCCCTTAATCGGCCTGGTTGGCAAGCCCAGCGCTGGCAAGTCCAGCACACTCAACTCACTTACAGACGCCTCCTCCAAAGTCGGTGGGTAGCCTTCCAAAACATATCCAGATATGCGCGGCAGGACATTTTCGAAAGGCTGATACAGCTTTACCTATGCAGGCAACTTCCCGTATGCTCCTTTCCAGACTCGCTTCCTACCCCCCCAACCCGCTCTCCTCTTTTGCGCACTTTACCTCGTATTTGCTTCGAACTAACAATTCCCGAAAAGATTCACAACAATCGATCCCCAAAGAGCTATAGGCTACCTCCAAATCGGCTGCGCCTGTGCCCGCTTCGGCCTCGAAGACAGATGTAAACCCAACTACGGCAGCTGCGTCAACGGCCGGCGCTCCGTTCCCATCGAGCTTCTCGACGTCGCCGGCCTCGTGCCCGGAGCGCACCAAGGCAAAGGACTGGGCAACAAGTTCCTTGACGATCTCAGGCACGCCGACGCTCTGATCCACGTCGTCGACGTATCCGGAACCACAGATGCAGAAGGCAAGAACACAAGAGGGTACGATCCCTCAGTCGACATTGCGTGGCTACGGAGCGAGATTGTAGCATGGATAAGGGGAAACCTGATGGAGAAATGGGGAAGCATAAGAAGACGACACATTGCCATAAAGGCAACAGCAGTAGAAACTTTGCAGGGCCAGTTCAGTGGTTACGGCAGTACGGCGAGCGTCGTGGCGAGGACGTTGGATAAGTTGGGGTTGAAAGAGCCGTTGGAGGAGTGGAGTGGTAAGTTATCACTCCTTGACTCATCACCCACGATGTGCAACATCGTGCTGACATTGTTCCCATCATCACAGACGAAACAATCGACAAGGTAGTAAACGCATTCACAGACGAGAAATTCCCAACAGTCATAGCCCTCAACAAGATCGACCACCCAGACGCGGACAAGAACATTGCAAAAATCGCAAAACAGCAAGACCCAAACACAATTGTGCTCTGTTCAGCCGTATCAGAAATCTTTTTACGAAAACTCGCCAAGCAGGGGTACATCAAGTACACAGAGGGGAGCGAGTTCGTCGACACGAGGGAAGATTTAATAGCCGACGGCGACCCGGACGGAGGAGGATTAAAAGAGCTCGACGAAAAGAACCGAAACAGGATAGAGAACCTCAAGGATATGGTGCTCTACAGGTTCGGGTCTACGGGAGTAAATCAGGTGCTGTCAAAGGCGGCTGAGATATTAGGATTGGTGCCTGTTTTCCCTGTGAGGAATACGACGACGTTTGCGTCTGGGGCCAACGATTCAAAGGCCGTGTTCAGGGACTGTGTGTTGGTCAAGAAGAATACTACGGTAGCGGATGTGGCCAGGAAGATCATGGGTGATGCACCTATTGCTTATATCGAGGGCGCAGGCGGCACCAGAGTTGCTGAAGACCAAATAGTGACGGTGGGCAAGAACGATGTAAGTTCTAAAATTGCAAACCGGCCTGCAGTTCGGGTGATGATGTTGATGTTTCTTTTAGATATTATCGTTCAGGGTCGGCAAATAAACGATTGACCACCAGGGGTCCCTGTCTTGATGTACAGCACTTTTGAGATCTATATCTGATCTCACCATGGTCAGCCGGCCCACGCGGACTATAACTTGTGTAACAACACAAGTGGGAGAAGGAACCAAAAGATATAGATTTACGAATCCATTGCTCAATTCTCTGACCTCGGGTATCGTTGAATGATTAAAACTAAAAAGCTCGCCGCAAGATGAGAGCAGATAGCTGCTCTCTCAAAAAAGGAGTGAAAAAGAAACCGTGCGCCTTCGTGCCAAAAAAGTGCCGAAGTGAAAAAAAGGAAAGATATTCATCATCATCCCAATTCCAACGTCCCGATGGTTATTCCTCCTCTTCCCCTCCATGAATCCCGGCACGCAAAAGGCCTCCTCCATCCCGATTTCCAATAGTTCCGGACTTGGCGGAAGGTCTCGGCCGCTTCGGAGCGGGGTCTTGGTTGAATCCCGACTCCGAAAAGAAAAAAGTGGTTGTCGGTTAATCTCACTGCCGGGTTTTGTCGTCATTCCTCACATTATGTCATAGCTTTCTTTTCACCTTCAAGACGCCTGCCCCACATCCATTCAAAAAAAGGTTCCCATGATCATCGCAATACCACACCGCCTCTCACTTTCCGATCCTTCCGTAATAACCGAGCCAAGAATGGAATTTGGAAACATAGCGAGCTTTAGCGATTAATGTTCATTGTTGTTGTCGTCCTCGTTGAATTTTTTCCATCATTTTAAAACTCGGGTTTTTGGAGAGAATGTACGTTTGTCGTCGGAGTTGCCGGTTTGATTAGTATTTGCAAATGATGTAAAGGGCGTGGACGATGCCAGGAATGTACTGTTAAAAGCGGAGTTTTGTTAGTTAGTCTGCAGCAAAACAACACACACACGAAGTCACTAGAGAGCGGGTGGTTGGGGTTGGGAAAAGCTGCTTACGCCGAGGATGGTGAGGAGGATGTTGATCAAGATGTCAGCACCGCATCCGCGCTCGAGGAAGACACCAAGAGGTGGGAGGATGACGGCGAAGATGATCTTGCAGATGTCGCTGGAAGGAGAAGAGTGTTAGTATCTCGCTGAGAAATCCTGATGCGCAAAAAGGCGGGGGAGCATGGTAGTTTACCTTCCGGTGAAAGCCATGTTGGCGGTTTGGTTTAGTTTGTTGGGGTTTTAGAAAGATTTTGTTGTTGGTTTGATTAAGTGATTACTTTCTGTGACTTTGTCGTCGGTGAATGTTTTACTTGCAGTTGAATGGAAATAGAAAAACCAAAGAAGATCCGACAGGAATAGAGGGGGCTCTTGTAGAATATTAAATACGTCAGGCCATCATCCATGTGCCAAGGAAAACGATGAAAGCTCCTACACTAAGCACCAACCTTGCGGCGGGGTCTTCCCAGTTGCGGTGTGCCGCTGGTCCCTGGTCCGCTCAGGCGTAACAAACAAAGGTCTTGTTTCTCCATTCCATGGGACATAAGGTACGGAATGCGGCAAGACGCGGCACGCTGCGTCATACGACCCATTCGAATCCGGACTGGCCAGTTTTTCCATGGAAATCAACCTTTTCCAAGCGCTTGGTGGCGGACGAACACGACAGACGGTGCAGCGGCAATCCAACCACCAATGGCTTGGTTTGGAGGACTCAGGGACCTGCTGCGGACCCCATGACGTGACAGGGATAATCAAGTTCGTTAAGGCTGAATGGCTTCTGTGATCTGATGCTAGCATGATCTGGTTTCTGGGATACCAATTAAAGCCAGCGAATGGATTCAAAGTTCTATTTCGGGGTCAAATGACCATCAGTTGGTTCCTACATCGAAAACAATGATAATCGTTCTGGAAGCTGGTTTTTCTTGGAAGAAACGGTTCATTGAATATGTTGACTCGGTCGCCGCGAAGAACGGTTCAACTCCGGGCTGCTAGGTTCCCAGCCACTCTCCCGTCATCGGAAGAGCGCGGGACTGTTCGCATGGAATATCTGCTATGATACCTCGGCGCTCTGAGATACAAGTATAACAATTGGCTGGGCCAAGCGATCCAGGTGACAAATTTTAACTCGGCGCATGTCTTAGCAGCCGTGGCAGCACCCCTACACGGCAAAATCTTGCCGTCGTTGATTCCTTGTCTTGTTCCGCATGGCGAATTCAGATCTCAGCAGCACATGCAAACGTCTCAAGGTGTGTCCGTAATTACGCGTTCGGATGGTGTTGTCGTAGGTTCCATGAGAGCTCGTAAGCTCCGGGTGAAGCTTTAACAGGTGACGTAGTGCCCAGGTGGTCTCAGCCCCCCGGCCCCTCCATGAGGCAGCCACAGCCCACTAATGACATCACCGATCTTAATCACAACGACAACACATGAGAAAACTGTGGCGCATGCCGAAACAATGGAGGTCCATGGAGTGCATGTACACTAAGACAACTGTGGCTATCATTTATTGATCTCTAAACAAACAAGAATCTGTAATTTTTTTGATTCCTTGAAAGCACATCAACTGCCTTGCATGAACGGTTTTGATACCATCACTGCGGCATGGCTGAGACAACGGCTAACGCCACGAAGCCGTTTTAGCAGATCTAACGGGAACAAGCCAAGCTCAACCCAAGTGTGACCAGTTATCTTCAGCGCGTTGTCGACAGTGTTGAGAGTTGATGCATTTGCTCCCGCCAGGCATATCTATTGCATGTACGCAGATTGAAGTCATCAACAGAACTCATAACTGGGAGCATGGAATATGTGAAGCACCATACTGATCTCACGATGAACCAGAGACTTCGAGGTGGCATACTGTTATTGGACTCTCAACGAGGAGTAGGGCTATGCCACTGCGCTTTCGATCATCCTTGTGGAGTGGCCTATGCACATTCAGCGCAGAGATGGATTGGCTGATGCTATAATATCAGGAACGTGTTGAGGTCTTTCAAGGTTGCTGAAAAAAGAAATCTCAGATATTCAGAAATTTTCAAAAACCGGCATCAAATCAGAAACTTGCTGCAAATTTACAACTCCGATCGACTGCAGCAAATCCGGATCAGCTCCGGCTTGGCACTCCGACCCGCTGCATCAAAATCAATCGGCAACGGTCCGGAGCTCCGGTCTTGGCAGCTGGCCCCACATTTGCACATTGCCCTAAATTTTCCAGGCCACAATTTGCCAAAATTCTTTTTTCGCGATCCACCGTAGCTGTAAACGTCGTCCCCCCCAGTCTTTTCTTTAAACCACCACCACCACCAAGGCGCAGGATATCCAACCTCTTTGCGTCCTAAAGATCTATCCAACCGGTCCAATCTCGCCGATCAACCCAAACAGTCACAATGGCTCCCATCGCTGTATGTACAATCACCATCACGACTTGACAACGGCTTTGCTGTTGGCCCAGTCCCTCATCTCTGAGATGGATCATGGCGTGAAGCAGTAGGCTAAGTCAATTTTTTTCGATGTTATAGAAGAAGACCGCCAAGGGCAAGGCCCCCAAGGTTACCAGGAAGGTAAGTTTATATCAATCCCCCAAATTATCGATTCGCGATGTGAGAATGCCAGCTTCTGACAGCATGTGCTCTCCAGTTCATCATCAACGCTTCTCAGCCCGCCTCCGACAAGATCTTCGATGTCTCCGCCTTCGAGAAGTTCCTAAACGAGAAGATCAAGGTTGAGGGCCGTGTCGGCAACCTCGGCGAGACCATCAAGATCTCCCAGGCTGGCGAGGGCAAGATCGAGATCATCGCCCACAACGAGCTCTCTGGTCGCTACCTCAAGTACCTGTACGGACAGCCCCCGCCATATTTAACGCTTCAAATTACTGACATGATACATAACAGGACCAAGAAGTTCCTCAAGAAGATGCAGCTTCGTGACTGGCTCCGCGTCGTCTCCACCTCCAAGGGTGTCTATGAGCTCAAGTTCTTCAACGTCGTTAACGACGCCGAGGATGAGGATGATGAGTAAATGGGTCGGCTATCTTGTGTTGGGAGTTTTTCGGGATTTGTGAAAGAATCATCGGGATCCATCATCGGCAGAGATATACCCAAGGACCGTAATGGTTGTGCATAGCGGGCAACAACGGTGGTCAAATAAAAAAAAAAGACAAACGCCGCCTTTGCGCGGCCAGGCGTTTCTGGCCAAAAGCACAACTTTTGTTCCATTCCTGCATCCGTGTGTATCTGCCTTGGGGTATAATGGTATAATGTGACAAAATGAACCTTCCATCTTCCACCCATGTCTCTATGTGGTCCATAACACATTCTCACCTCAGACATATAAATCTAAATATTCTAACCCTCAACCGTCCCTTTATTCTGGCAACGCCCGCATCGCAGCCTCAAAAGCAACCAACGCCATAGCATTAGCAGGGAACGCCCTCAGAAAGCAAGGCACGAAACCCCTCCAGTATCCAATCCACCCATTCTCCGTATAAACCGCCTTAGCAGCGTCCTTCCACCGAGGAAACCTCCTCACACCATCACCCAGCTCACCGCCAAGGGGGTCAGTCATCATCCTCTGCTTCACGACATCACTGGGGTAACTCAAAATCCAGAAAACCTGAGCACTCAACCCGCCCGCCCAGAAATTAATCACAGGCGCGCTCCAGCTCGTCTTTTCCTTCATCCATCTCGAAAAGACATCATAACTCCCCCACCAAAAAAAAAAATTCCCCCTGAAGATCAATGTAGCTTGCAGACCGTGGTATATCCCCCTTATCCCGTGATTTTTCCAAATCTTGCGTACCGCATCGACCGGCCCTTGGTAAAGACGCTGCCTCTTGTCCGCCGCGTACTGTATCTGGAGCCGCGCCTTGATGTGTTCCACGGGCGCGGCAACGAAGCTGACCGTCGCTCCCGACATGATGCCGGCTATTCCCTGCCCGTACGCCGGCAGAGGTTTCGAGTCGAACAGGTTATCCGACACGAGACGGCGGTAAAAGGTCAAGGAGCCCAGCATGACGCTGTCCATAAACATCCACCCCACCAGGGGAGGGGTGGCACCCTTGTAGAGGCCGAAGATGCCTTCGTTTCTTATCGTCTGGGCTAGACATTGCAGTGGGCCGGAAAACCGGGCGGAGGAGGAGGTTTGGAGGCGGACTTTTATCGTGTCGAAGGGGTGACCGACTTTTTTTTTTTTTTAATATAAATGTACAGTTAGTTTAGTTTCGAAGGAGAGAGGTATAAATGTAATGTTTTCATACCAGCCAACTTTGCGATTCCAGAGAAAACACCTGCCACAAACCCCTTGTAGTGTTTTGCTTCCTTCTTGAGAGCCGGTTGTGGTGGTGCCGGTGGGAGCTCCGCCGGCGTCGGAGGGACTATTGTTGTTGAGAGGTGTGGTGGTTTTGACATGGTTTTGTGGTTGAATGTAGGTAACTTGAGGGGGCCAATTGGGGCAGGAGAAATGCACAGGAGAAGAAAGAGAGGGAAAAGCAAGGGTAAATTAACAGCAGCCTTTTATTCAATACAGTTCTCGTAGAGTTGGAGTCATCATGAAGTGTGTTGACTTTATGGAACCTACTTTACTGCGATTCGGAGGAGAGGATTACCGACGAAGCTCCAGATTCTAGAACAAATTGACATGGAAGCTACGGGTTGACGGGAACCCCCCACCCACTTATGCGGCATCGGACTGGGAGAATGCAAGGAGGGAAAGCTTGAAGTCTTGGCATATCTTTTCACTTTGTCAAAGTCAACCCTTTACACAATGATGCGAACGTTATACACCTATATACCAATGGACATTTGTTAATGTCGAATACACTCCAATCATTGTTCATTTGTCAGTCTGATACTGAGAGTGGAGATGATAAGATACCTTTCCTTCGAGATCATACTCCTCGTCAGCCAAATAACCACCACTATAAAAACCCAGGAAAATTGGAAAGTTTTCTGTAAGATATCTCATCTCTGAGTATTTGTTTCCTGTAATTTATTTTTTGTGGTGTTGAGCTGAGGAGTATGAATTTTGCCCTGAGGGTCTCTCGCCAACGAGTGAAAAGAGGGGGAGTGCATGTATGAAAAGGGCCTCATAAGCCACAAGCTCTATTTTTTTTTTGCATACACAGGTAGTGATAAAGTTTAGACAACGAATGAAGTTCATGCGATCGTACCTCAGAGGATCTCGATGCCAGATCTTGCGGTTGCCCTGTTTTCTCAATGCCCGTAGCCGTCGCCGATTTCCCCTCGGCTACCACGCTGGCCGATGAGAGACAAGGATCATCGTTTCCTAACTTTATGATATCCTCCTGCGTATGTCGCGCTGTTGTCCTTTTGACCTGGTTAGCCCTGCTGTTTCATTCAAAAGAGGTTTGTTTACGATTCAAAAATGCGACGCAAGATAAACCACACAAAACCTAAGGCTGGAAATGGTGGCGAATTTATATGCAGCTCCCTAGGAACCCCATCCCCAAATGGAAATGAGAGACATCATAAGGCCTCACAAGGCCTCACAAAAACAAACCCCACACGTTGCTGATGCTACTTTGTACGATCTGCGTCCTTCGAGATGGAAGAGTTGATCTTTGTGCCTGGTAAAAAGTCGTGAAACTGAAAAGGCAGGAGGTAAGGGTGGCGAAAGGTAAACATATGCTTGAACCACGTTTTCAGGGGCTAGTGGCCTACACTGACTGCATCAGATGCAGCTTCACGAGTGAATTGTGCATATCTACCCAAATCCTGTAGCCAGCATCCAGCGCCAGTGTGTAAGTCTGTATGCCTGCATGCTCAGGTGCTGCTGCATTAGATCGAATTCTTCTTCTCGCCTCACACTTCTGCCATTACCCTAGTCCATGCTGGCATTGTTGACTTGGCCAAAAATGCATCAGATGCTCTGGAATAGTGGCAAATATGCCGACGAGATGAGCCTGACGATGAGAAGTGCTCTAATCATACTGGTTTTGAGCCAAGTGAAGCTGAAGCTCCGGACACGTCTGACTTGCATCCAGAACCCCGGCCTCCTCAACACGAAACAACATGCAGCGAACAAAGCAGCGCACCGGGAGTGAGCTGTCAGCCACAAGAAACTCGGGCAAACGCAGCGTTGCTATGCTACCTCATAGAGCGGCCGTTGAATCTACATCTGTATCAAGGCCCGGGTGTAAATGGAATGGTGCTAATACGGTGTTGCGGGTGCTGGCTGGTCGAAGCACTTCAAGCCATCTTAAGTCCGGATACGACCCAGGACAGTAACGTCCATTTTAAGTGGCCATGCCCCAAAGTATTGCATCACCAGGAACGGTGGATGAAACCATAATTGCTTGAGGCTCGGCACTGGCGCCATGCAAGATGCTACAATAGGGAGAGAGGGTGAGGCGAGGCAGACAATTTAGGACTTTCGACTAGGATACCCCTATTGTTATCATATGGCATTTGTAAGTCGGGACCCTCGCTCAACGTCCGGCTTGAGTTGAAAGAGTGGGGGAAGAAAGGAAGCATGTCAAAGGCCCAGAAGCAGATCAGCAAAACTAAATGCCGAGCTTGAGTAAATGCTGACTGAGGAGTTGATGCAGAACCTGTAGATCCATTGACAGCAAAGGAAGCCATCAGAAGCCAAGCGTTTTCGAAGTCGGCGACAATCTTGTACCCATCAGGACAATATCCCTCCGGGATAAGCCACAAGCCACCATCCAGGAGGCCAAAAGCGTACTAGTTGGGCATGAGGATGTGTGCCAAATCAACGAGAACCGGAAAATCCGTCAGCAGATCGAATTTCGTGCAGGAACTGGGAAGAGTAATCATAGAACTTTCCAGCTCCACACATCGGCGCTACCCCCTTGGTTCGATAGAAGCTGGGATCGAATCAAGCCGCGAGGCCTTCTCGTAGTCGCCTATGGATCTAATTGATAGGGCTACAGAGAGCTCGTGTGACCGGGTTCTAGCAAATAGAAAAGAAGAAAATGGGACCCAACGAGCGCAACGTCGTGCACGTAATAATCGCGTCGACGTCTCGTTCGGACTGGAGTCCGTCCAAGATAAACCGAGAATGAAACGGTTCATGTACTTGAACATACATGAAAGGGAAGCTAGGTAGGAGTATATTGACTACCGAGAGAAAAGTGCGCCTGTGTGCGGTAGCTCAAAGTCGGAGCCAGCAAGGCGAAAAGTGAGGCGGACAACTCGTCAACCAGTCAGAGACAAGCCTGAGGATCTCGAGCGCATCTGCTTGTGTCATCCGTGAGCATGCAGCAACATTTCCCGGAGTGGCTAGAACGATTAAGCGGTGTAGGCCACTAACCAGATACTTCGTGACTTATCTCGAACCCCTTTGACTGCAAGCACATGTTGAGGTGGCAGACCTCAGACGGAGAGCAGGCCCGTTCAACAAACATAAATAACGCCCGACTTTCCCGAGAAGATGGACGACACAGTACCGCAGAGCAGCTACCCATCCCTTACCCCATATCTCATCTCATCAACACGTCTTCAAACATGTCGTCATCATCGCCATCGTCATCCATGAACAAATACTGGATCCCTCACCTTGATATCCACAAGAAGGTCATTCAATCTGAGCTTCAATATTATCTTGGTCCTGAGGCAACAGTTCGACCTTTTACTCGCGAGGTGCGGTGGCCTTTCCTCTGGAAGCCCGAAACAGGCTAACCAAGGCGAATTCAGGGAGAAGATGGCTTCTTGATCACAACCCCTGGCCCTTGTTTGTCAGATGTGAGCCGCAATAGAACGCCCAAGCTTCCACATATGCCCGAGGATTGACGTGTATTCCAGGAGCAAATTGATGACATCTGCATCAAGTCGAAAGAGATGTGGGAGAAACAAGCCGCAGCAAGGGCATCCGGGAGTTCAAGCAAGCCCCTCAAGAGACCACTTCACGCGCCCGTGACCATTTCTAAAGCAGGTTCTAGTGACTCGTCCCGGCGGAGGAGAAACGACCGAAGACGTAACGAGTCCAGAAGCCGCCGGGACGACAGACGTTGAAACGGACAGAGATACCCACTATCGGGCAGAAGAATCATTCTTGGTCGATTTAGCTCCAGATGCCTAACGCGGGGTTTTAGCGGAGATTCGGGTGTTCTTCACGCAGAACGAAGGGCGTACAACGTTGTGTTCGAGCATTCCCGTGGTTGCAGCCGACACGAAGGTCAAGGGGGCCCAGTAGAGAGGCATGATGACGGATGGCAGACCGTAGACAGAATGCCGGTCCATAGTCGATGAAGGTGCATGGGGTATATGGAATTTGTTGCATGGAGGTTGTTTTTGGCGGTTGGGCCAGCAGCATGCTGCCATCTGGCACGCTCAAACCCAATAGACACCGCATTTTCCTATCATGGGCGGATAACTGCATACTGCGCTGCGTCGGATTCTGCAACCGAGAAGAAAGCTAGCCAAATTTTGGAGGAGCGCTCCACTGTTCCAATTGAATTTATTGTTTTATCCTCGTGCGGACCGAATTTGATCGTTGTCCGCAGCATGGACTCGGCAGAAAACAAGCAATTTGGCAGCCATGTAGTGGCCGGCGACTTATGCCATGCAGCGTCGGAAGCTATAGTCGTCTCCAATTATTCGGGACCATCACCGATCCAATATCTGCTGGCGCTCGTAAGGCAACCGATTCTATGCTGCTGCAGATTTCAAGGACGTCCACGGTTGTGTAGCCATTGATACACGGCCCAAGTCCGAAAGCCATTGCTTGCAGCGTAAAGATTCCGGCGGTCCCACAGCATATGCTGTGGAATCAGCAGGTTTCCCGTGTTCTCCTGCCGTTGAATGAGAGGACTTATCTGCAGGAAGTGGCAGGGAATGAAATGGTCCAGCAGGCGGTCCTGTATTCCCCGTCGTAGATCCCGTCACTCAGTGTGATCATGATGGCTGCGGGTTCAGCATGGTCGTATAAGTCGTCTTATCGAAGACGAGGAGGTAGAGCTCAGAAGCTGCAGGACGTGATGGCTATGTAAATTGTCAGATACGGTGAATAATGGCAAATTGCTTTGGCTTAAGATGGCGCGGGGATAGGTACCTTAGAGCAGTGCGATAAGGCTATTATACGGTTCATTACTTGCATCAGAGTTGTTCGTCGTGACGAAGGCGGATGGCTGAGAATACGCGGCCGGCAAGGTGCGGTCAGCCGGAGGGAGGATTTTGCTATCTTATCTTATCATTATTAACGACCGCTTTAGCATCGGTATTTTTTGCCTTAAAGGCGCCGGCGCTGGCGTTTAAGGTTCATTGGATTTTGCTGTAGGTAACTGGAGAAGGGAGCGAATTGTATGTACTGTACAAGATGATCATTCATGCCACATATACTGACTACACGTGCGGGCACAACACGCTTGTGCAGAGTGCAGATTCATGCATGTCATGATGCAGATATGCTCCGTTTTCCATTTCTGGCTCTGTTTTTCAGCCTTGCAAGCTGCTTGGCAGTATTGCAAGGCTCAGAAGTTCGCGATGCCATCATTGTTCATTTCCCCTCTAATAATCTCCCATGGTCCATTTGAACGCCACTCGTTCGGCGTGGGGTAAAGGGTGGACTGAAGCCAATGGAAGGTGAAAGAAAAGAGAAGGCTGACGTTCCGATCTCACATAAAGCGGCGTAAAAGATATGCTCGGCGGGTATGGAGCATCATTATTAGCACGCGAGGGCAGTAGTGACAGGATGCCATTGTGACAGGCCGGCGATATGACGGGATCGAACTCTCGGCCAAAAAGATCATCAACATAAGCTGCGTCCTTTTCCGGCACAGCATGGAGAGGGCTGGGACCTCCATCCTCGTTTCCACCTTCCCAGCCTCGCCTGGCGTTAAGATCGCGATGCTACCTTGCTCGATCGGGAACCCAGGCGCTAAAAATGTAGTTTAACAACAACCAAAGCTCTGATCAACCCCGAAACAAAAACAGCAGGCCGTTCCCAACTCCGGCGGTTACACAGTGACACCTTAAACTCCTAACTTTGGGAATCCAGCTTCCCACATGGTCAAAAACTAAAGTAATTCAATCACATCTAGACATGTGCCGAGGCGTTTGGAGAAGCACGGAGGAAGGCTGGTCTTTCTAAGATGGAGGTTGGGTACCGGTGACATGGGTTGCGCTTGGGGAAGCCGAAAATCATGAAGCGGGGTAGGGCCTTGGCGTGTACCCAAGACTTGAACGACAACATTTCGGCGACGGCATGAAGGTTTTACTTCTCACTTGATTCACCTGCATGATTCCTCTCGTCGGATACCGACCCGGAGGAAACACAAACTGCAGTGACCAGAATCACGCAGAAATGTTTCTGTGTTCTTCATTGAATGCCACCTGAGGTCGAAACAAAAGTCATCTATCCATGATGTTGACCTAAAAAGTTGCTCCGTGGGATTGTGATGGCGCCTTTTTCCATCCCGCACGTTAGCCAATTCCAACGTTCCTCGATCAAGTGTTAGCTCGAGACATCTTGAGGGGAGCCATGTCTAGCGTGGGCTTGGACGACAAACCAGCTGCCCAAATGTCTCTGCACTAACAAACTCCTCTGCTTGATTCTCTGCCGTTTGGCAACATTTTACAATTCATTATTTCCCTCATTGTGTTCTATCAGTATCCAATGGCCGTCTGACATTGATCTTTGAGCCGTCGATGAACATTGTGAGAGGGCAAAACAAAAGGGAAAACTTCCTCTGGTTGATGCGTTGGCCATTTCTCGTTGCGTTGCCCCACGCCTCGACCCGATATCGCTGACTGGACCATCCAACTGTGTATGTATACCGCCCACGGTTAGACCGTCCTGCTGCAGGGATCTCCACAAGCGAGAAGCCAGCAGACAACCACGTAGCCAGCCTGGTGACACCACACCACCATCTTTAAAGCGCCATCCATCCCGTCACAACGAGAAAGATGTGCTTCGAGTCTGTGCGATTGTTGCTCTGAATTTGAATTGGAGCCTCCGTCGGGAGGGGTATGTCGATTTCTGACCTTGGACCCCGACGGGAATCGTGTATACAGTACCTGGCCATGTCGCATCTTGATGCCCATGCCGTGAGTACCGATACTAACTGACACATCATTCCGCCTCACACCCGCTTCCCGGATCAGGAACCACAACTTCACCCGGAGCTCGGAATGCCTGTCTAAGAAATTCAAGGTTCAGTGTCACTCGTTGAAGCCCAATGTTAGCCAAGGCATAGCGATTGGCATCTCGCTAGAAATCACAGATATTTGCTCAGCAGCATCACCAACTTCCTCTGTAGATATGTTCTCGGGACAGAGGCTCGGCTGGTCTCGGGGGGCCGGAGTGGCATCAGTAATGTGAGCTGCGGATACACAAGATTCGGTCCAATCTGCTGCTTGCCCAGGGCTCCAGTATGACAATATGCCGTCTGATTAGAGTAGACCAGAGGGAGGGGACTTGCGGTGATTTGGGTGTCGATGATTATCATTCGTTTGCCAGGCCCATGGGTTGCATTTCTGCCCGCTACTGTCCGGCCGCCTCGCCGTGATGGGCTGCCGTGGACTTCCCTTTCTGTCCCATTGGTACTCTTTGAGCGAATGCTATCCCAGCGCTCCCAACCGCGATGCGACGTGGCGCCACTGTACTTTTAGTGTGGGCCAATCGACCACAGGCTTTTCAGTCACTTGCAGAGCACACTGCAGTCACTTGAGAGAAATGGTCAAACCCCGCAGCTCGAGGGGCGCTCAATTCAAGGGTGGCCAGCTTAGGCCGACCATTGGAGACGGGGGTCCTCAGAATTTGGGTGGGGTGATTGCCGCGGGACGTGGGAAGTGGGATGAATTTCTTCCTCCTTGCCAAGACTCAATCCATCTTTTTCACTCACCTGCCCCTCCAGCCCTCCAGGGTCCCCCCTTCCGTGCAATCGCATCTCCTCATCCCAATTCCCCAGGAAGTGCAAGCTTTTTCTCTTTTTCAATCCGGGCAGGAATTTATTCAATGTTTTAAGCTTCAACTCTGCGTTTGCCACGCAACAAAAAACACCAAAAACAAGTACCAGTATCCGTGATTCAGAGCGAGGGAGACACCCCTCCGTTTGTTTACTTTCACCAACCAAGCACCTACCGTGATTCCTCCGACGCTCGCAACCACCCCAGTCAAGCAGCTTCCCGGACTGCGTGCGTTGCATATCTACCAACCACATCTTCAACGCCCCACCTTTCCCTGCGGTTGCCATCTGCAGCTTTCCGAGACTACGGCGACCGCCGCCATTCGGCTGTAAAAAGTGTTCTGCATGGAGGATATTAAGAAGAGCGCCCCTCAGGTCGTGACCGTCGAGATCCCCTCCGACAAGACAAAGGTCCGTACCCCACAAGTATGAGTTTCCCAGTCGAGGACATTGAGTTCAGTCCGGCCCGGACGGTTCCCCAGGTCTCCCTATCCGAATACAATCAGGTTCAGTTTGCCGACTTTAGCAATGTACAGGAAGCCAAGTATGGGGAAGTTCAATATTATGAGCCCTCCGAGTCGGATAATGAGGAGGGGCCAGAGGTAGACGGTGGAGGTAAGTCTTTCGAGTCCCAATCAGTGTCAATTGAACGTAGTTTTGAATGTGAGGCTAACGGGGACGTCTTTAGAGCCAGGGACGCCCACCGTCGCAAACGACGGAGAGGAGGACGGAGAGGCATCACCATCAACGGCAGCGTCCAAGAACGCCAAGAAGAATAGGAAGAAGGCGGAAAAGAAAAAGGCAGCCAAGGCAGCTGAGAGGGCCTCTGGAGATTCACTTGTGTCCGAGGTATCAGCTGAGCCAGAACCGGAAGTTAAGGACTCACCGGAGGAGCAAGCTGCTTCTGAGGAAAAGAAGAAGAAGAACAAGAAGAAAAAGAAGAAGAGCAAGAGCAGTGTGGACCATACACCTCAATCTTCAGTTACCAACATGTCGGAGATCACTTCCTCACCTCCAGCCACCACAGAAGTGGAGAAGGCCAGCGAACCTGCACCTGAAGCCTCCACCTCCCAGGACCAACCCAAGACTGAGGAGGTCAGCGAGCCCGTTGTCGATACGCCTGCAGCTGAGCCAAAATCCGAGCCAGCGGCGACCGAGACCAAAGAGACCGAAACGCCTGTCCCAGAGCTCAAGGAGGAGGAGAAGCCCGTCGAGGCACCCGCACCTGAGGTAAAGGACGAGACCCCTGCACCGGCAGCCAAGGAAGAAGAGACACCAGCTCCCGAGATCAAAGAGGAGGAGACTCCCACTTCCGAGCCAAAGGAGGAAGAGAAGCCTGTCGAGACCCCTGCTCCAGAGCTTGAGGAGGAGGCGACTCCCGTTCCGGCGGCCAAGGAGGAGGAGACTCCTGCGCCTGAGACTAAGGCAGTTGATACATCCGCTGCGGAGGTTCAAAAAGATGAGACCCTCGCCACCGAAGACAAGGCAGAAACTCCTGTAGCGGAAACTAAGGAGAATGACGGCCCTGTTTCAGCAGCTAAGGAAGAAGAGGCACCAGCTCCCAAGACCAAAGAGGAAGAACAGGTAGTTGATACCCCAGCTCCTGAGTCGAACGAGGACACTCCAGCTTCGCCAACAAAGGAAGAGACCTCCGCTCACGAGGTGAAGGAAGAGGCAACCGCAGTCGTGGTGGAGGAAGCACCGGTGCCTGAGACCAAGGAGGAGGGGCCATCTGCTTCTGAAATCAAGGGAGAGAAGGTGACTGAGGCCCCTGCCCCAGAGTTGAAAGAGGAGACTGCTCCCGAGACTAAGGAGGAGAGCTCCGCCTCTGAAGCAAAGGAGGAAGAGAAGCCAGTCGAAGCTTCTGTTTCAGAAGTCAAGGAAGAGGAGAACGCCGCCTCCGAGACTAAGGAGAAAGATACGCTAGCAGAAACCCCTACTCCCGAGGTTAAGGAGGAAGAAAAATCAGCTGAGACCCCCGTCCCCGAGGTAAATGAAGAGGAGAAGGCAGCCGAGTCAATCGCGGCAGAGAAGGCTCAAGATGCCTCCGCCCCTGCTCCTGAGGAGGCTGCCGTCTCTGCACCTGCCAATGAGCCCGCATCGGTTGAAGCTAAGGAGGAACCAAGCTCTACAGAAGCGGCCACTGTTGAGGTGAAGGAGGAGCCTACTTCGAAGCCCGAATCCGACGAGGTCGCTGAGACAAACGTCGCCGAAGAGGCTGCTGAGCCCGAGAAGCCTGCGGAAGATGCTGCTGCTCCTGTTGCCGAGAAGGAGGAAGCCCAGAAGCCCATTGAGGTTGAATCCAAGGATGAGACCAAGGCTGAGGCCGACGTCGTGGAGTCACAAGAGGACGCCAAGGAGTCACCCGCTCCTGAATCAGACACGGCCAAAACTGAGGAGCCAGCCAAGGAGGTTGAGACAGAGCAGCCCGCACCTGTGGTTGAGACCGCTTCTGAGCAAGCAACTGTCGAACAACCTGAGGAGGAAGTAAAGCCTACCGAAGCAGAGCTAGCAGTGCCCCAAGCCGAAACTTTTCCCGAGCCCAAGGAAGCTGCAGCTGAGCCTGAGGCTGCTCCTGAGGCTAAGGATGCTGCTACCGAATCCGAGCCTGTTGCTGAGGTGAAGGAGGTTGCCCCCGAAGCTAAAACTGCTGCCGAGACTGAGGAGGATGTCCCTGAAACCAAGGCGGAGGCGGCTGCTGAACCCATTACCGAAGCTAAAGAAGAACCTGCAGCCGAAGTGAAGGAGGAGGCTGCCCCTGAGGTCCAGGAAGAGACTGTTCCCGAAGTCAAGGAGGAGGTTTCCCAGACCAAAGAGGAGTTTGCCCCGGAGCCCAAGCAGCAGGCTGTTCCCGAAACCAAAGAGGAGCCCGCTCCGGAGCCCAAGGAGCAAACTCCCGTTGCCGAGACCAAGGCAGAGCCTGTTGTTGCAGATAAGGAGGACCTTGTCTCTGAGACCAAGGAGGAGGCAACTGTTGGCGAGACCAAAGAGGAGCCTTCCGTGGAGGTAAAGGAGGAGCCTACTGCTGAAGTCACGGTGGAGCCTGTCACTGCCTTCGCTGCTGAGACCCAGGAGGAAACGGTTACTGAACCCACCGTTGAGACCAAGGATGAACCTGTTGTTGAGGCGACGGAAGAGACTACCCCTAAGCCTGTCGTGGAGACCCAGGAAAAGACTGCCGTGGAATCTGCGGCTGAAGCCAAGGAGGAGCCTGCTCCTGAAGCAGTCACCGAGGAAAAGGAAGAGCTTGCCTTGACACCTGCAGCTGAGATCAAGGAAGAGGTGACTCCCGAGTCCGTCATTGAAACTAAGGAGGAGCCTGTTTCTGAGGTTAAAGAGGACTCTATTCCTGAGGCTGAGGAAGAGCCTGCTTCGGAGGTCATTGTCGAGACTCAGGGTGAACCAGTCTCCGGGCCTGGCGTTGAGGCTAAGGAGGAAGCCGAAATCGAGCCTATCGCTGACGTTAAGGAAGAGACGACTTCTGCGCCCGTTGCTGAGGACAAAGAAGAGGCTGCCGCTGAACCTGTGGCTGAGACTAAGGGAGAGGAACCAGCTGAGCCTGTTGTCGAGGCCAAGAAGGAGATTAAGCATGAAGATGCTGCTGAACCCATCGCTGAAATCAAAGAGGAGGCTAAGGAGGAGACAGTCCCTCCTGTGGTGGAAGCAAAGGAAGAGGCATTCACTAAGGCTGTAGGCGAGACTCACGAAGAGCCCTCTGCTGAAGCAAACGAGGATTCAACCTCTGCCCCTATCCCTGCTGAGCAACCGAAGGAGGAATCCGAGGTTGTCCCTGAGCCCAAGGCCGACTCTGCCGCCAAGGCGGAAGAGAAGCCCGAGGTTGAAGAGCCTATCGCAAAGGATGAAACTATCGTTGCCCAGCAAATCCCTGCTGTAGAGAGTAAGGATGAGGCAGCTGTCGAGGTTGAGTCCAAGGTTGCTGTTGAGGAGACTTTCGAGACCGCCAACACGACAGCTGATGCAGTGGCTGAGCCGGTTGCTGAGATTTCTGAAGCGGCCGACTCTGAGCTTGCTGTCCAGGAGACCTCCACCAAAGAAGTAGATATTGCTGAGGAGGTTGCTGAGGTTAAGACTGATTCCGAAGAGGCCGCCCAAACCTCCGAGCCTGAGCTGACTCCCGCTGCTGTGACGGACGAATCCAAGACAAAGGAGAAGGCAAAAGAAATTGCTACTACCGAGACATCCGCACCTGAACCCGAACAGGCCAAGGTTGAGGAAGCACCCGAAGTAATTGCCCGGGCTGCGACTGAGGAGGCAGAGGTCCAATCCGCTGCGGTTGAGAAGCCGGAGGCTGTCGAGGAGAACCCCGCGTCTGAGCCCGAGCCAGCTCAACAAGAAACTGTGGAGGAGCTGAAGCCTGAGGCTTTCGACGAGGCCAAGATTGATGCCGTCGAAGAGAGGGCTGAGCCTGCTGCAGAGTCGGTGGCCGCTTCCGTTGAAGAGTCTACGTCTGCTGTCGCCCAGGAATCTGAGACTAAACAAGCTGAGCAAGCTGTACCCGAGGTTGCCTCTGAACCTACCGATGAGACCAAGTCTGAGGTTCCTGAGGCCAAACCCGAGGTTGCCGCAGAGGATGCCAAGGTCGACTCCGTCGAAGAGGTCAAGTCTGAGCCAGTTGAAGATGCCAAGACTGAGCCGGTTGAAGAGGCCAAGACTGAAATTGCTCAGGAAGTCAACGCTGAGCCGGTTGAGGAAGACAAGGCTGAGTCAGCTGAAGTTAAGGAGCAGCCCGTGGAAGAGGCTAAAGCCGAGCCGGTCGATGAGGTTAAATCCGAGGAGGTCAAGGTTGATTCAGTCGATGAATCCCAGGCTGAGCCTGCTCAGGAAGTCAAGACTGAGACTAATGAGGAGGCCAAGGCTGAAACTGTCCAAGAAGCCACATCCGCGCCAGTAGAAGAGGCAAAGACCGAGCCTGTTGAGGGAGCCAGAGCTATCCCAGTCGAAGAGACCAAGTCTGAACCTGCCGAAGAAGTCAAGGTTGCTGAGACACTTCCCGAACCTGTGGAGGAGGTTAAGGCTGATTCGGCTGAACCTGTGGAGGAAGTTACGGTTGAGGATACCAAGACCGAGCTCCCTGTGGAGGAAGAGGCTGAGGAACCGAAGGCCAAACAGGTTGAGGAAGTCAACGCCGAGCCTGTGGAGCAGCTTAAGCCTGAACCTGTTGACGAGGTCAAGGTTGAGGATACCAAGGCCGGGGAACCCGAGGCAGCACCATTTGAGGACGCCAAGACCGAGTCAGTCGAGGAGGTCAAGGCAGAATCCTCTGCGCCCGTGGAAGAGGTTGAGGCTGATGAAGTCAAGACCGAATCCGTTGATAATGCCAAGGTCGAGCCTGTTGAAGAGATCAAGACCGAGCCGGAGGGAGAGGTTGAAGCAACCCAGGAAGTTAATAAGGCTGAACCAGCCGAGCCCATCGAGCAGGCTAAGACTGAACCTTCTGAGGAAGTCAAGGCTGAACCCACCGAGGAGGTCAAGGCTGCACCAGCTGAAGAGACCAAGCCCGTTGAGGAAGCTAAGACTGAGCCCGCTGAGGAAGTCAAAGCCGAGCCCGAGCAGGTTCTTGAGATTGCCGAGGCTAAGGAAGCTCAACCGGAACCAGTTGAGGAGACTAAACCAGATGAGGAGGTCAAATCAACTGCAGAGATCAAGGCTGAGGAAGCCAAGGCTGAGCCCACTGAAGAATACAAGGCCGAACCAGTCGAGGAGGTCAAGGCTGAACCTGAGCATGTTCTCGAGGTCGCGAAGGTCGTGGAAGCTCAACCTGAACCGGCTGAGGAGACCAAGCCAGTCGAGGAAACTCAGGCGCAGGCCCGTGAGATTTCTGAGGCGCCAAAGGAGGAGGTAGCCGAACCTGTCGCACAGAAGGCAGTTGTTGTAGAGGAGCCTGTCAAAGAGGAACCTTTCGCTGCTACTGCCGTTCCTGTGGTGGAGGAAGCAAAGGCTCTCCATCGTGAGGAGATACTCGAGGAGAAGGCGGAGCCAATCACAGTCGACGAGAAGGCCAAGGAGGCTCCAACCGCGGAGGAGGAGGAGAGTAAGGATACCGTTGGGCCAATCCCCAGCGAGACGATTTCAGCCGAGAGACAGGCTTCAGGTGAGGAGCACCCAGTATTGCTTGATACCCCCAGTGTGGCAGGAGAGGAGGAGGTTTCAGAATGCATTTCACATCCAACGGACACGGACGCGGACTTGCGACTTTCGGATACCCATGATACCCTTGATACCCTTGATACCCCAGACGCAAGTGCGACGATTGTTACTGCTTTACAAAACGATGATACCATTGGACAACATAATAATAATACGACTGAAGAGGAGGAAGTTGTTGCCGAGACGAACGATGAGGCTGGCCCTGAGGAGATCGCTCCAGTGGTTGAGGCTGAAGTCCAGCCCGGGAGCGAGGAGGTTGAGGCAGCGCAGGTAGGCGAGGAGAAGGTGAAGGAGCTGTCAGGTGAAGACGTCGAGGATGCTCGGGCCCAGCCTCAAGTTGACGGACAGACGATCCCCGCCGAAACCGAGCCGATCCCCAAGGAAACCGTGCAAGACTCCTCTCCTGCTGTCACTGCTGATATTAGCGATCCTGTTGAGGAGCCTGTCGAGGAGGCCAAGGCTGTTGATGAGCCCGCTGTGTCTGCTGCCCCTGAAAAGGCAGTTGAAGTAGTTGAAGAAGCAGCACCCATCACTCAAGAATCCCAGGCAATTGTCAGTGAGCAAGTCGCCGCTCCCGTGGAAGAGTCGATCGCCGAACCGACAACTACCGATGCGCCCGCCACTGAGCAGCCCGCTGCTGAGGAACCCACTACCGTCGAAGCGCCTGTTGTCGTTGAGGAGCTTGTCGCCACCGAAGCCCCGGTCCAAGAATCTTTCAAGGTCGACGAGCGCACCATTATCGACGAGGCTGTTGATGTCAAGACACCGATTGATCTCAAGGCTGCCGAAGAGCCGATTACTGCCGAGGAGACTGTTCAGGCTGCCGAAGTTGCGGAGGAGCCTGCCAGCATTGCGCAGCCGGTCAGCTTGGAGGAGCCTACCGCCGCCACAGAGCCCACCAATGACACCATCGAACCAGGACAGGAACAGACTACTGAGGCCGCTGAGGTTTCAGTTGTAAGCCAGCCATCCGACAAGCCAACTGAGGACGCTGTCTCAGAGGACTACGTCTTGGTTGACTCAGAGTCCGTACCTGAAGATCATATCTTGGTTGATCAGTCCACTGATTCGCTCCGTCAACTCGTGGAGCCCGAAGAGCCTGTAGTTGTGGAAAGCGCCGCAGCAACACCCGAGGCCGTGGAGATTTCCCAGGAAGCCATTTCTGATGCCAATGCCATCTCACCTGAGGTTGAGTCTTTGAGCGATAAGAGCGACACGAGTGAGTTTACCGTGGCTGGTATCGCGGCTGCTGTTGCAGGCGCTGCTGGTGCTGCTGGAATCGCCATCTCTTCCAAGGATCTGCTAGAGAAGGAGGCAGACAAGCATACTTCTGTCTCACGAGGTCTTGTTCATGACAACCCTGTAGCCGCCGAGGTTCATGCCGCTCAAGTTGAGGAGACCAGCATGCCTGCTGCTCTTTTCTCCCCGCCCATCGAACAGATCAAGGCTCAGGCTGATCCAGGGGAAGTTCTCGACGAGACGACCACATCTGAGGAATTGATTCCTGAGGACATTCTTCCCAAGACCATCAAGCAAAGCCCGGTCCTTTCGCGCTCTATGCTGTTCGATGATGAGCCATCGTTTGATCATATTGATCCCAGAGAAACAAACCTGTCTTTCGTCTCAGATTCTACTTACGCGCTGCCAACTGACACAACCTTCACCCTGCCTACTGAGACTTCTCTCACATTGCCTACTGAAAGTTCACTCTCTCTTCCAGATGATAAGGTCACTTCTGAGCCCTCAACAAGACGCCTCTCCCTGTTCGATGAGGTAAAGGAGGCCCAGGAGAAGAAGGATGTCCCCGAGACTAGCACTTCATTGGCAAAAGAGCTTGCCATTGGTGGTGGTATTGCCAGCGCCGTGGGACTTGCTGCCGCTGCCGTAGTTGCTCACAATGTATCCACCAAGGAGACTGATTCGTTACCGGCAGTCCAGAAGCTTGAAGAGCTTGCTGCTAAGCTCGATGGTCCCGAGACCTCTGAGAAGATCTCGACACGCGAGCTGGCTGACGACGCTGAGCCGGCCAAGGCTTCTAATGCTGAGGTTGACAAGCTCGTTTTACCAGGATCCTTCGTGGACGACAGCGAGGTGCCAGCCCAAGAAGAGGTGAAGAAGAGCGGAGAGAAAGATATCGAGGATGGTGAGGAATCTATTACACGAGCTGAAATTATTGCTATTACTGCGAATTCCAAGGAAACGATCACTGACGATGCTATTCTTACCACCCAAAGGCCAACAACCCAAGGACCCCCAGGACCCCCAGGAACCGCCCAAGAAGTCGTACTTGACTTCCGTGTACCCACCCCTGCTGTCATTCTTCCTGACCTCGATGATCCTGTGGCTCGGCAGCTAGGCCGCATACGCAGCCAGCGTCGGCAGCGCAGAAACACCGTCAAGCAAGCCGAAGAAATGGTGGCAGCCGCCGTTGTCATCTATGCCACAGTTGAAGTTCTAAGTCCACCAGGAAGTCCGATTCTCGCAAGTTCAATAGGCACCGATATCCTTGGTACCGAAATGCATTCTGATATGAAGGGGAAAGGGAAGGAATTGGATGAACCTTTTCTGTTGCTTGATGAATCGCAAGTGCTCGTCGAGGAAGAGAGAGGAAGAACCAGATCCAGGAATATTGAAGCGCAAGGAGGAGTTCCCGTTCCCGAAACTGACCTCTCTACAGACAAGCCCAAGACCGATGATGGCAGGCGCAGACGCCACGGCTCTCACTCTTCGAGCCGCTCCCATCGCGAAAGCCGCGAGGGAGTACGTGAAGGAGTCCGCGAGGGAAGTAACGGCCTACGGCACTCTTCTCATCGCCGCCGTTCCGAGGGTCACACATCGTCCCGTTCTCTCAGTACTGACGATCGTCCTCACACTCCACCTACTAGAGAAGACGGTGGCGTCTCCGATCACAGGACCAGCCCGCACGCTCGAAAACAACGCACCCCTGAGGAGCAGGCCGCCCACGAAGAGCGCAAGGAGAGACATCGTCTACGTCGCGAGGCCGAGAGAGCCCAGAGAGCCAAGGAAGCCGCACTTGCTGGGACCCCCTTGCCCCCGTATGATGAGAGGCCCAGGACTCGTGATCATTCTGAGCGCGACCGTGTTGATCGTGATCGTTCTGAACGCGACCGCTCTGAGCGTTCCGAGCATTCTGCTCGCTCTTCTCATCATCTGCACAACTCTCGTCGTCTCAGCCACAGCCGGACAGGTGTTGAGCCCAAAGAAGCCCCTGCCGCCAGCAAAAGGACCTTCTCCAACGGCGAGAGCGTTACTCAGTCCAGCATTCCCGCAGACGAAGCAGTTGTTGTCCCCCCCTCGTCGTCCAGGAGTTTCGCTCCTGACCTCAAGCGTTCAAGCACGACTCGCAGCAGGCGCAGGTCTGAGGATCGTGGCCCCCGCGCATCACGCGACGAGGAAGATGACAAGCAGCACCCCACCAAGGAGCACAGGGAACACCGGAGCAAGAAGTCAGTCACTGCTTTGGCCGACAATAAGGACTCGGCTGGATCCGTTGGTGGTGGCACTATTGGTGCTGGCTCGTCAAGCAATGGTGATCAGGAGGTCTCGCAAGCAGCGCATCGGTCAAAGAGGCTGGAAAAGAGAGAGAAAGCTCGGGAGGAGGGTAAGGAGAGGACCGGCATTCGTGCCGCCTTCAAGCGTCTCTTTTCCAAAGGAGAGTAGAGGAGGAGTGGCAGGAGGCTTTTGGAATGCATGAGGTTACGAGGTCATGAACGAAGGATTTCTACGAGATTGATGATGTACTTTTTTCTATGACGGATGGATGGACTTTATGTAACAGAAAGCGATGGCATGGATTTTGATGATGGCTATTTTTGGTTTCTTAGCTTCTTTTTACACGTTTCCGTCGGGCGACTGATTGGGATCATTATCTTTTCCCTTTTTTTCCTTTCTTAATCTTATTTTCTTTTTTGCTGTGTTTCAACTTTGGAAGTTTCCTTTCATGATTATGATATGAGATGCTGTACTTTTCATGTATGCGTTATGATAATCAGATTGACTGTTTTTGTTGTTTGCAATAATATGGATTGCCATGGCTGTGGGTTAGGTACTTTGATGGTCCGTTCAGAAATGATATCTACATAGAGCCGGTGCCTGGAGATTCCAATACCCGATTCTAGTCTCATTCAAAAGTCTCATCGACGTTCTTTGCCTCCCAATGGCCAGATTACACTTATTTTAATGTAATTAACTGGCGAAGAAGAAAATTCCGTTTGGTAACGTGAGATGCTTCGTAACGATGAGTATAATAAAACCTTTGTTGCAATAATCGTGACCCTGTTTTATACCTTCTTTTTCTTCAACCAAGTCCCTTTCTTGGTTATGAGTTTGTTGCTCATGTTACATACACCATGAAGCACCACTGAAACCCTTTTGTCCTTTCTTTTTTTTTTTTAAAAAAAAAAAATAGATCTTTCTCAAGCAGTAGGCTTCTGCCCTTCAGTCTCCTCCTCCTCCTCTCCCTTCTTGGGAATCAAGTTCCTCAAACTCAAATCATAGACAATATCCTCCGACCTTTTGACGGCATACTTGATGCTGTCCACCCTCTTGCGCAGGATATCGTTCTTGAGGTTGAGCACCTGGAAGCCCGCATGCAGATCCTTGATGAACCCGCTGATCTGGACGGCCAAGGCGGTATCACCCAGCGTGACGCTGTTCATGGCCAGGCGGGAGAGCTCGTCGATCACGTTGATCAAAGCGAGGAGGTAATCCTCGATCGTGAGGTGGAATGTGTCTTCCTCCCCCTTGAGGTTCACGGGGACGGAGAGGATGGTGCCGACTGCTTGAGGGGTTAGGAGGTGTCCCGGGGTCAAAGGGGAAGGGGAGTAGGAGGGGCTGCCGAGCCAGGTTGAGAGGAGCAAGGTGGCGATTGCCTCCTGGACGGTTCGGGTGTACTTGTGGTTGTACTTGTAGTAGGGGTACTGAGAGGCGAAGGCGGAGAGCTTGGTGATTGTTGAGATTTCCTTGGCGAGGGCTGGTTCTACTTGGGTGAAGAGGGTTTGGTCTGTGATTTAAGAGTTAGTGTGTGGAGAGGGGGATGGGGAGGGAAGGGGAGGGGAAAATAAAATACACTTGGATCGCGGGGTCGAGTGTATCCGCGAGAGGACGCCCTGCGTGAAAGAGACATCTTGATTGAGCTCATCGACGATTTGCTCGAGCTCCTTGCGGACGGTGGTATCTTCCTCGATGTTGGCTCTGAGCTGGTCGAAGAGTGCGGTATCAATCATTGGAGGTGCCATGTTTGCCGTTCTTAACTTTTTTTTGCAAACTTTGACTGATTGTTTTCGATGGTGCTGTTTGTTGAGGTTGTGATTCTGACTCTCTCGTCGCTTGAAGTTGAGGTGAGTGAGAAAATTGGATCCCTTGGATTGAGCTGTTCTGAATTGACTCTGGCGCAACAAGCAATGAGTTTTGATACGCTGTGGGGGAGACGCTGTAGGCCGCTTTTCAGCAATGGAATTTTTCAGCATTGGCCTGTTGTACCTGAGTTTACAGTGGGTTAGCTCGGTGAACCGATTGCTCCCGTTGGCCCTTCCAGGTTCTATTTCAGATTCACATTTTGAGCATCAACTGTGGAGGGAAGGAGTGATATAGACAGGTAATGGTTGGTTCTAAATTATCATGAAAATAAATCCCTGGATCTCAATCTTGAAAGAATGAAGGAAACTCGAAGAAATGTGTTGACCCGTGAGCAACTGCGTGGCCGAGCTGTGGGCACCCAGCAGGATCACAGGTCACCTGTTTCTCCCTTGGGCTCTGGAGAGAAAACCTCTCTTGTATTTGCTGCTGCGCTGCCGAAAAGGAAGACTGGGAGCGAGAAAAAAACGGATTATCAATATAGTTCGATTGGTTTCGAAACGCTATTTATGAAAGTTTTGCGACGTAATTCGTGAAAACCCAACAGCGGAAATTGTTCGCTATTGGGTCGTTGGCACATGGTGGGATGTGACGATGCGCCAAAGGCGACTCTCCCGCCACACCACCCATCTTGGGCATCATGAATCGGCAAGAATTATCACCTCACTAGGAAAACACATCGAATCAGTTGCCATATTGAAGCGATTGAACGTGTCGATTCCGCGAGGGTAACAGCCTTAGTTTATCAACTAGATGAATACAAATATGCTGCGCTTTCTTCCTCACATCCAAAGCTTAGAGCCTTAAGATTGCAATGAAAAAAGAGTGGTTCGCGTCGCCTGGAGGCAGTGTAATACCAGGGACACTGTGGTCAACGATCATGGGCAAGCCCAGAGGAAAGTCGACCGAAAGACAAAAATTAGGATAATCAAAATTCTACTCCGTAGAGTAGTTATAGAGATTAAACTATAAAGAACAGATACTACACTTGATCTAAGCCAAAAGGCAAAGAGAGCTAAAGAAAAAAAAAGAAAACAGGTAAAGAGTGGGAGGGTGGGCGAGAATATATACCCCAAGCATGTGGCCTGTGCTCTGCCTCTGCAGATTTTTCTGGGTCCGTGCTTATGTGCAAATAGTCTGTGCGTTGCGTGAAGAGGGGCTGGAGGAGAAAGCCAAGGTCCGAGAGTCAAGGGACACGGCTTCTTCCGTTGACTGAGTGGGACCACTCCGACCGACAGAACCCCGCAATTCACGCTGAGATATATTCTTTTTTGCTTCATCGAGGACATGCAAGAGACGAATATATTCTTCTGAAGATTGGATTTATGCTCACTGAAGTGTCAAGAATGTCAGAAGAGGAATACTCAGCCAGACATAGTATCCCAATTTCAGGCCTTGCTGATATTGTTCACAGCCGTATGATAGCATTCCAGATTTCCTTCATGTTGTGCATTTTATGCTGTCGCTGCGTGAGCAGTCGCTTCATTCATCTGGTGCAGCCGGAGAGTACATCCCCACACAGAATTCTAGTAGCACACTTTCCCCGGCAATTTCCTCAAGTCTCAACCCGACAAACGGGCCCGAGAAAACCCACCTACCATATAACCCGGCCCGAAAACATAACCCGAGAAACCGGTCCGTGTATCAATGGTCCCGAGAAAGCACACCCGACAAACCGGCCCGACAAACTGTCCCGACGAAACGGCCCGATGCTCAACTGAAGCTGCCGGACCACGTCCAACCAATAGCTTAAACCCGTCCACGTGATCGGTTATATCTGCTATTCAGAAATGCTGGAGCAGATTGATTGGACGCCACACCATTGAATAGCTTCCACAATCGGTGGTTTTCTGTGCTCTCAACCGACTACTCGGTTACCAGTAATCATTTGAAGATATGAATGCAACTCTCTGATTCAATTCCCACTAAAAAAAAAAAAACTGTTATGGACTGCGGTCTCAGGTTGAAAGCCCGGTTGAAAATGGCGAGTTGTGCTCACAAGTAAACATCGCCGAGGTAAGCTGATCAGCCAAACTTCAAAAGCAGACAAAAAAAATTGAGAAGTTCAAGACAACAACTGCCAGTAATGTCTTTGAGACGCAGTCCTCAAGAGGGACAAACATCTCTGATAATGAGAAGGGGAAAAGAAGAGGCAAAAATATCTCGACGTGGGCCTGATTCGAACAGACGCTCCCGAAGGAACAAGATTTCTAGTCTTGCGCATTAGACCACTCTGCCACCACGCCTTACAACTGGATATCTCCTATTGTTGTTATTTTCGAGTTGGGTTGGCTGGTTCATAACAGAGATATCAAAACAAAAGCAACAAGAAAATTTGGGGATATTTTTCAGTTGAACCCATCTTCTGCTCGAGAGTTTGGTGAAAGGACTCAAAGTCGCGACGTTGAGATAAAGTTGGCAAAACCACCGCTCAACCAGAAAAGAAAGTGGGGAAGTCTCACATGAGGTCTTGGCAGAGTGCATGTCTTGCTTCTGCACATAATCACACCAACATCCTTTTCTCCAATATATATACAAGCCCTTATTCTGTCCCCAACAGTGTCCATCAAAATCATTTGACATTTGAACCTCAATTTTAACTCTCTCTCAAAAATGGCTCCCCCATCTCCCCTCCCAACCTACGTCTACAAAATCATCCCCTCCGCCCCGCCATCACCAATCCCGGACTTCTACCCCCTCTCAGATCTAGACAAGCAAGATGGCTTCGTCCACCTAAGCACCTCGTGGCAGGTACGTCTTTTACAACTATCTCCATCCCACCACTCCCCACTAGTTCATCATTTTCGTGCCCATGGAAGATTGATTCTGATGACGAAATGAAGGTCCCAATAACTTCCTCCCTCTTCTTCAAGGAATTCACCTCCTTCTACGTCCTCAAGATCCGTCTTGCCAATTTCGAGCAGGAGAGTGTGAAGTGGGACGAGGTAGAAGGCACAAACGGCTGTCCTCACCTCTATGGCAACTTTGGGGCCAAGGATGTGGTCGACTCCAAGGAGTTTGTGAGGCGGGAGGGACAGGATTGGAAGGACGTTTTTGAGGGGGAGACGTGGTTGGAGTGAAAACAAAAATTGCCATGGGTATTTCCTTCTATCTTCCTAGACAGTGGGTTTTGAGACCTGCCAAAAAAGAGAGGAAAAGTCCATGAAACATTCTCTTCCACAATCAAATCGAAATAAGTAAAAGGAGAGCAATATAAAAAGAAAGATTGGCTCCGATATGACATGATTCGGAAACTGCTTGCAACAGAACATCTGGAGCTTCTCTTCCCTTATACCGATGAATGACAGGCCAGTGTGAGTGCAAGTGCCAGGCTGCCAGGCATCACAAAGACGGAATACAGGCCACGTGCAGTTTTGCAGGACCAGATTACCTCACTCAGTTCTGTGTTGTCGTTTCCTCGACTTGTGCCATAATTTCACAGAACTCCTGTGGATGGTTCCCTACCAACGAGAGCAAAAAACCGACAGATCGGGAAGATCCCTCGACTCTTGCTGGTGGAAAACAACGAATAATAGTTGTATGGCAGGAACAGTGAAACCAATATGACCGTTTCCGCAACTTTCCCTCCTCGATGATCACTCGCGAGATAATTTCATCCGAAACAATGTCACGCCAAACGCGTCCCGATACCTGTTGAAGCTGTCTTGGGATTGGTGCTTGGTTTCACCAGACCACTCATTTCTTCAAAGCCTTGCAAAGATCAGCCGTCGCTCTTCTATCTCATCTTCCTCCTCGTTCTTGATTCACTCAAGAGACCCCTCAAAAAACTGGTCGTGATCCTAAACTCATCCAACATGCCTGACCAAAGCCCCCCAAGAGCGAGAACAGGGAGTTAGAGCTCGGCATCTTCATTATTTGATTGCCTGATCTCTGCCATCTATCGAAGCCCAGCCAAGGCCATCATAAATCATCGTCTCGTATTCGCACTACATCTTGGCAAGATGTTCTCAAGGCTATTTAGGAAGTTTATATCTTACCCGTAGCAAGTATCCAGACTCTTTTAGGATCAAAAATCCATCCAGCTTCTACGCCCCAAACCTCGGATAAGTCTTCAAAGAAGATCACACATACCTTTCACTTACCTACTGTATGAGTGGTAATGATGGTAACACGCCGACCGCACCCCGCTTGAGTCATGGAATGGAATTCAGTCAACAAGTACAGGGGCCACCTCGCAGGGTTGATCCCCGACCTTACAGGTGGACAGTCTTCAGTGGTGTTCCAGGCGCTCCAAACGGCGTAAACGCTTGAAAAGGGAGACTTTGTTCTGGCAACTGCTGCGCTTCGTCTCAAGGGCAGAAAGCCCAATGAGCTGGCTTTGCAAATTCAGAATGAAGTTGGTCCACATTCTTTGCCTATTGAGCTGTTCGCTGACCATGACCACAAGCTCCCAGAAAAGTTTTGAATCGGGGTTTTTTTTTTTCACGTACTTCAAGTGCACCGGGTTTCTGTTGAATGATTTAAACCTCAAAACGAATACTATTGTCTTCACTCTATTGGCATTTAACTGCTATTGTCGCTGAATTATATTTGCCATAATTATACTCCGCTCTATCCGCATATATTGTTATTATATAAATTAACCATCTGATATTACATATTGACCTTTTTGTTCCCTATCCAAGCCACTTCGTGTTCTCCTTCTAGTAGTTCTCCTTCTTCTTCATTCTGCGCCGAACAAATCGCCTGGATTTAAGACTTCAACTTCAACTTCTTCATACTTACACTTCTAAAGCGGGCATAAAACGGCAGCAATTTAGCAACTTTTTCTTCAACCATACCATCATCAAAACACTCAACCTCGTCACAACAACAACCACAACAACAACAACAACAACAACAACAACAACAACAACAACAACAACAACAACAACAACAACAACAACAACAACAACAACAACAACAACAACAAC